>APFE030527113.1:60713-71218 GCA_000404065.3 Pinus taeda
TCAGTGATCGATAATCCAATGATTTCTTTCCATGCTCGACTTCGACACATTCATTCACATAGTAAGAATTGTACCATGAATTTTGGTTTTGATGAAGACTATATGGTTTTATGGAATCAACAACAACTTGTAGCAGTATGTTTTAATGGTTTCTTGTTGCAGCATGTTCATCCTGTTTTCATTCAACAACAACATGATGGCACCACTACAATGTTTTTCCATTCATTTCATTTTCAAGAAAAACAATAAAATTGGGTATATTTCAGTCAATATGCATTATGTTTCATTGCTTCTACTTCAATATGCAGTACAAAATCCAAATCAGCAGTTCAAACATGGAGAAAACAACTTTATGCAAAAATTGAAATTTTTGCAACAACTATGGAAAGTTGTAGTTACTGCAGCTATTAATGTAACAACCTTTTTTGTTGTTGTAGCAACTTGTTTGAGAGACAATTTTGGCACAAATATTGCAAGAGATTGGAGTAGAAATAAAAAATTTTGAGCTTCTGGGTTTTCTCATAATATGATAAATTGGGTAACCATGGGAAAAATTAAAAAAAGTGCAAATTTCCGGGACTTTTTAGTGGGTTTTTAAGGGAAATTTTCAATTTTTATCACCCTACACAAATTAGGATAGAATTTGGTATTTTTTCATAATAGCTCCTTTTCATTATCAAAAGTGGATTATAAAGGCATGTAGTGGTAAAAAAGGTAAAAATACATTGTTTCCTTTTGAATCACTCAATTTGGCCTTAAAATGAGTCAGTGACATACGTTTGTTTTGCAACAATGGACAACGTGAAGGGTGAAACAGGGTAGAAATTGATTTGACCATATCTGGCAAACCATGCATTTGTTGGTCCTAAAATATGTATGGTAAAAGAATTGAGGTAGGGTAAATAAATACACAAAATTTCAAGAAATTCCAGTGTGTATTTTTCAAGAAGTTGGTTACTTTCAGGTACATCCATTTCTCAATTTTATCAAGATCCGTGCACCCATTGGCCGAGATATTTTGTGGGAAGATGAATAATAGTAATGGTAACAATCTCAAAAAATTCCAAGAGAATTTGATTTACCATTTAAGAGAGATTGGAAAAACAATTCTGCTACATGAAAAATATACATTTTGTGGAGCAAGGTCAAAGTTGTAGTCAATGCATCATGGAGCAGAGTACCTGAGGCAAGTCAAAACAAAATCAACCATTAGATCGTGTTCTCTTCTCCAATTCCAAAAGGTAAAATTGAGGTAAAACTAGCCTTAAAATTTTTAATTTGTTAAAAATTCTAGAAATTTTGATGAAAGCTATTGTAAACATGTAGTTCCAATTTATCTCCCATTATGTTTGTCATACCCTTTAATAAAAAATCCCACAAGCTATGATTGATTCTTTATCAGCAAAGTCGTACCACCCATGCAACCATCTCATTGTTTTACATGGTCATAATTATGCTCTTCTATTCTTTCACCACTCTCTTTGTTCAAACTTTCACTTGTTAATCCATGCTTTCCTTAATGGTCCATCAACATGATGTTCTTAAGAAATAGAAAAACTTGACCTCATCGTACATGTTTGTAGCACATGATTAAAAGGTACATGGAGCACTTAAATTATGTGTCATATTGTTCATCTTCAAATTTTTAATGGAAGCCAAGAAATTATGAGTACAAAGCCACAAGAAGAAGAAGGTTGCAACAAGGCTTTGTTCACACACTCTTGAAATCATTTGGAAGCATATTTTAGGATTTGATAAGTTGTATAACCCTCACCAACAACTCTTATTTTGTGTTATGTGCAACTCATCTTGTCAAAGCTTTACATTGGGAAGTATTCTTCATTCATTAGTTTGTGAGTTCTTGAAGAAACTATTTGATAACATTGTTGAAATAATATTGGTTGCTATGCATGGATGATAAGAAGACAATCATTATGGGCTTCAATCTATGATCATTTCTAGCCATACTAATGGGATGGATTCACAGGGATGGAAAACACATTCTATAGATGGAGTAAAAGTCTTGATGTGTTCTTCCCAATACAATATTCTACAAGGCTTGAACAATTTGAGCACAATTAAATAGTGACAAGTACTTGGTTATGATACTATACGGGCATCCTTTCCTTTCACACAAGCTGCATTTAATATTTAATAATGAAGGGTTGTTTTATTAAGAAAAGAACAAATCAACATGTATCACCTCTACCTCTATAGCATCCATGAGCAACCTCGTATGTGAAGAATTCAAGTTGTTTGACTTTCAAAGGAGCATCAGTAACTCTTCTTTCTTAATATAATGACACAACAAGCAAGTGTAGAAACAAAGAGTTATGCTACCAGATTAGTAATCTTGAAAAATAGAGAGAGAAAAGTGCATCTTATTGAGATAGAGGGTCAATATTGCTCTCTTGGAGCTTTGGTCAAAGATTTAGTTGAAATGACAAAATAAAGGAACACAAGGAACTGGTTGGATTATGAAACTTTTCAATGTGTTGTTTGCATGACGACATGCGGAATCTCCAGTGTGGGGGAATTTTGGGCCTCAAACTTGTCATGATTTTATTGATGAAACCATCCATTTTCGCATCATCCCATTCACCCATTGTCATAATTTTTAACCACATTTCTTCATATAAGCACCAAATTCCTGCATACATGTTTAAATGGTTTATTATTATTGTTTCCATTATTTTTAATGAATTAAGAATAATTTTGCATGGTTTTACTAATTACAGTTTAACAAGTTCAAGTTGTTGCAGTTTTGTCAAGTTTTTGTAGATATCTCCATTGTTGAGGTAGTAGCACCACTCTAGAAGGAAATCCGACACTTGGAATTGGTTTCTAGATGCTCCAATATGGATTTGTATTGGTGAAATTCCACCCAGCTTGCACATGTGGACCTCTGGCATCAAATCAAGGGAAAATCACAAAATGTTTGACCAATCAACTTGAAACGCATTTTCTAAGCAAATGAAAGAGAATTTCGGAAAATGAAAACATTGGTTTTGTTTAGAACATGCCCAATTGGGTTTTCAATGTAAAAATTTCTCAAATTTGTTACCATTTGAGAGATTTTCAAAGTTCTTTTGAGCCTTATTTTGCAGATTATGCAGATATACGATTTTTCATTTTTTCATTTAATGCACAGTCAACAAAAAGTCCTGAACGAGCTGTTCTTTAGAAAATTTGTGGCATAGAGATAAGTTTGATAAGATTTGGGCTAATATTTGTTCCAAAAGTCCATGAAATCTTATTTGATTTGATCTCATGACCAAAACTCAAGCAATAAAATTATGAGTTTGTTAATTGTCTCAAAATTCTACAGATTGCAGTGTCTTTGATGAGAGGAGGGATGATCAGAGATGCCAAATATTATCATAGATGTTAAGGATGATCTTAATTTGTAATTTTTTCTGCTTATTGAAGGAGAAGAACTCTATTTTTTTCATTGAATGTAATTTTTTTAATATGACACAACTCTGAATGAAATTGATGATTTAAATATCTTCTCTTGATCTGAGTTTTCAATACCTTGCAGTCCTCAGGAGGCCCCTCTAGATATCTGTGAGAATAGTATATATGTTTTCCATTTCTTTCATATTCTCATGAATGGTTTGTTTTACATATATTAATTGTTTATGCTTATCATAGATTAAAAACTCATGATTTCCATAGATTAAATGTTTTTGCTTTCTTAGATTAAAATGTTCATGATTCCATAGGTTAAAGTTTTTAAGTTTTAGAACAAAATCTCCATGCTTTCATAGGGTAAAAACTCATGTTTTCTTAGATAAATAATCTTTATGTTTTTTTTTTTCTAGTTTAACATTAATTTCCTTTCCAAAAACTTAGTATTTTCATAGTTTATATTAAAGAATCTAATTTCCTTTTGAAGTTACCCATTCATTTTAGTTATGCATAGATATTGAAAGCTAATCCCTTAGCACATACGGTGTAGTGTACTTCGCAAGCTCACGCACCCAGATTGACATATAAATGCAAGCAATTTTATAATCAATTAAATTACCCAACACTTATACAAATAATTCTTTGAAGGAGAAACCTCCTTTGCTCTAAATAAGTCAGGATCCCTCTTCCACTTGTAAAATAAATAAGTGCTAAAGCACAGTCCTATTAAATAAATAAAAAAGGGATGAAAAAAGAGAAAGGATTCCTGTGCAGGAAGGTGAAGCAAGTGACTTCATCGTGGTGTTATCCAGGATCGTTGGAAGTGAAGCAATTTGTTATGAAACCAGCTCAAGAAAAGATAGAAAAGACAGATCAACGCCTTAGAATTCAGCCTCTTCGAGGGGGAAACCTCCTTTACATTACATAAATGAACAATTCTTGGATGATTCAAATGACAAAACCTCCTTTCTATATATAGGAGTCTAAGGAGTCACAATATAACCCAACCGAACTAACAATAATAATATACAGCCACAAAAATAACAATAGAGGGATTCTATGGAGCACAATAACAACAATATGGGGACAATAGGGGCACAATAATATTAATAAGGGGTATAACTACAATAGTAATGGGGTAATCACTAGTATTATAGGGACCCAACACAATCCACGAGAGACCAAGTTCACACTGTACCATCTACACCTAGTTAGGGCATCCAACACCTAGGAAACCCTTCCACATGGCTGCTAATAGATTTCCAAACTGTCCTCTCCTAGGACATCATCCACTAGCATCAATTCAACCTTAACACATCAATACAATACATACCTAGCTCGTTCCTGCACTCGTGTGTTCTTGTACTTGTGTTCCTGCACTCGTGTGTTCCTGCACTTACGTGTTCCTACACTCGCGTTCCTGCACTCATGCGTTCCTGCACTTACGCGTTCCAGCACTCGCATTCCTGCACTCGCGTTCTTGTACTCGCGTTCTTGCACTCGTGCGTTCCTGCACTTCGTGCGTTCCTGCACTTGCGTTCCTATACTCGCGTTCCCGCACTCGCACTACGACACCCGAGTTGGCTTTCTTAATGTGTAGACTATGAGAGATGCTTCTTGGATATGTTAAATGACTCTCCTCCACCTTATATTTATACACAATACAAGGGCTCCATCAAATCACATGTGTGGGCTTGACAACCTGTCACAAGGCTTATTAACATCAATCCGACCTTGACACTTGTTCATGCCCACTCTTTAACTTCAAAAATTCATAACTCAACAACGACACTCGGAATTGGACGATTCTCAATGTGTTGGATTTGTCTCGTCATCTACTATCATCCTCATCCATCACATGTCGTAATCTCGTCACGGTTTTGGCCCAAACACTGATGGGTGCAAAACCCCAACCTTGGGTTCTAAGCCCACAAGCCTACTTGTGGTGCTTTGACGTCCAACCCTCAAACACTAGGGCTTGGAGTACCTCCCAAGCTACAAAAATCAACACTCCCTCTTAGCAAGGGAGTTACTTCCAAGACTAGGAAATAACCATCATCATCCGACAACGACACTAGCCCATCTAGCATCCATCACTGCAGCATGCCCTGTAGAATGAATCTGGCAATCTCGATAGTGCCTCTGCCTCATCATATCCGAATTTGAAGATTCCAAACCTCCATAGGGCTGCTCCCTCTGAAGCTAGACTCCCTCCGAAGCTAGACTCCCTCTGAACCTACACGATCTCCACTGGCTCAATCCTACAAGCACTCTTCCTCCTAGATCAAATGCCACTCATGCAAATCCCAACAATCTCGGATATGCAACATCACGATCCAATTAAGACTCTAGCCTGCCAATCTGTAGTCCATAACATGAAACCATCTCGACCAACCTGATCTCGTCCATGCCAAGGAAACCCTCAAGTTGTCCCAACCATCCATGATAAGGCATAGGAAGTCCACGATCTACAAACTGCCACACAACAAACTAAAGTGCACCATGTTCACTACCGATCCACTAGAACTCCCAGCCCATCTCATCATGTAGTCTATCGAGACCACGTCTCCATGTCTTCAGCTGAACCTTTTGCTCCATGATCCAAACACCCACGACTCCCTTTAAGTTGCTTCGCTGTGCATAATCTGATTCATTGACCCTCAAAGTAGCTCAGATACGCTTTGATACCATGTTGAATTTCCACGATCTTGGTTCTAGGATAGAATCTTAAAATCTCTAATGCTACCAATCCAAGAATCTCAACAGAACTTCTTTGCACAGTGGAATATAAACAACAGTAAATCACATATGCATAGAACATAGACAACTTTTTACAGTTTTCAATCCAACTTCGTTATATTAAACAACATATAATACAACAATCTAGGGCTCTCATACCAGGGATAATGGCCCTCATACATCCACTAGTACAAGATAAAAAACTGGGGCTTAGTGTCAGTACTTCGATGACCAATCTGCCATCAACAAGATACTCTGACCATCTGGCTGATGAAGTCGACTCTCTCAGTTCCCCTCGGTTGTACCCTGTACTTGCCTGGTCCTTCAACTCCTGATCTGCAGCTTATGCCTCTATCAACGATCCAAATCCATCTGACCACTGAACCTCGACTGTCAATCTGCTCAGTAGTTGTGCCTTAGTCCATCAAGGGCACAACACATTGAGACTCCTGTCGAGTTGTTCACAGCGGCACTTGTGAATAACTCTCAATCTCCAACTGTTGCTCCTCAGCTACTCAGGGACTTTAGCCCCTTATGGTCTTCTTGCGTTGCTCCAATGAAGACCAACATAAGGTATGGAGGGTTGCCATCTATCATTGCAAGATGTCCATCTCCCAGAACGAACACGGGCTAGGAGGACTGCCCATCTTCTATTGTAGATGTCCTTCTACACACACATGTCTCGGGCTCCACAAACTGCTCCTTGTTGATCAGACCCTTGAGCTCATCAACTACCTCTCTTGCAACCACCTTTATCCATCAAGGTGTTGCTCACTGGGTTCCAACTTGGACACTATCTTGCTGTCCTCCAGAAGACCATAAGTGCCCAATCACGTCCACACTTGGTCCACTCTCACGTTGCCCCCCAACAGTCCACAAGAGACTAAGTCCACGTTGTAGCATCTGCACCTAGTTAGGGCATCCAACACCTAGGAAACCCTTCCACATGGCTATTAACAGATTTCCAAACTGTCCTCTCCTAGGACATCATCCACTACCATCAATTCAACCTTAACACATGAATAGAATACATACCTAACCTGTTACTGCACTCGCGTGCTCCTGCACTCGTGTGCTCCTGCACTCGTGTGTTCCTGCACTCGCGTTCCTGCACTCACGCGTTCTTGCATTTATGCATTCCTGCACTCGCATTTCTGCACTTGTGTCCTGTACTCGCATTCCTGCTCTCACGCGTTCTTGCATTTATGCATTCCTGCACTCACATTTCTGCACTCGTGTTCCTGTACTCGCGTTCCTGCACTCGCATTCCTGCACTCGCGTTGCCCACACCCGAGCTAGCTTTCTTGATGTGTAGACTATGAAAGGTGCTTCTTGGATATGTCAAATTACTCTTCTCCACCATATATTTATACACAATACAAGGGCTCCATCAAATCATATGTGTGGGCTTGACAACCTGTCACAAGGCTTATTAATATCAAGCCAACCTTGACACTTGTTGTTCATGCCCACTCTTTAACTTCAAAAATTTATAACTCAACAACGACAACTTGGAATTGGACGATTCTCGATGTGTTGGATTTGTCTCGTCATTTACTATCATCCTCATCCATCGCATGTCATAATCTCGTCACGGTTTTGGCCCAAACACCGATGGGTGCAAAACCCCAACCTTGGGTTCTAAGCCCACAAGCCTATTTGTGGCGCTTTGACCTCCAACCCTCGAACACTAGGGCTTGGAGTACCTCCCAAGCTACAAAAATCAACAGATACAAATGACAAGACCTCATTTCTATATACAGGATTTTAAGGGGTCACAATATAATCAGAGCCTACATAAAAATAATATTGTAAGGGCACAACAATAACAATAGTGGGGCTTCTATGGGGCACAATAATAACAATATGGGGACTACATGGGCACAACAATACAATAAGGCAATGCACTAATAACAATAAGGGGCTACACTAGTAGTATAGGGACCTAACAACTACTTTGGAATTCGATTTGCCAAGAAAATCTAATTTCTGGTTGAGTGTATTCTCCAAGTGCCTATCAAATTTCTCTTATAATCCACTGTTGGAGCACTAATGACCAAGATTAAAACTTAGTCGATGGCTAAGATCATCTTGTAATTGATCTGTGTGAGTTTCTAGATGATGCTCACCTTGACTTAATTAATACTGATTAATTAACCTGTTTTCCTAAGTTTAGACTTAGGAAAATTAAAAAATTGGTTAATAATCTAAATAAGTCACTTCTAGGTGGAATTTCCAGAAACGATTTATGGGTCTTAGAGATCTCATGTATTCTAGCTTCTCCAACAAATTTCGTTGCTAGAACATATTCGATGCTACAAAATACTAACAATGATTGCATTTTTTTTCTATTTGAATTTCATATCCTTTAATGTTGCATGCTCACTTTTATTTTTTGAGATGTGTCGAGCTCTAACTCAAGGGTCTCCATCAGGGTATGTGCCTTCAAGGTCAAAGAAGCTTAGAACCACATTCTTGACTAAGGCTAAGAAAGAGGCAAACAAAATGCTTGAGCCTATTAACTCAGTGTGGCCAACGTCTGGGGTTAGTATTGTTTATGATGGATGGGCAGATCTAGCACGCCCCCACTCATCAACTTCATGGTGTCTTCCTTGAATGGACCAATTTTCTTGAAATCAGTGAATGCACTTGGACAATACAAGGATGCACAATATATTGGTGAGTTGTTCATTAAAGTTATTGAAGATGTAGGTGTTGATTCTTGTGTGCAAATCATTACAGTCAATGCACCTATTTGCACGGTTGTTGGCGTGATTGTGGAAGCTAAATATCCACAAGTATTGTGGACATCTTGCATTGTCCATTCCTTGAATTTAGCACTTAAAACTATTGCTTCTGATGTGCCTTGGATTGGAAATGTTATTGAGGGTGCACGACATATCTGTAACTTCATACAAAATCATACAAATACCCGCACAATCTACAAGGAGTACACCCATCTATTATTATTGAAGATTGCAGATACACATTTTGCCTCTTCATTCATCATGTTAAAGAGGTTTAGGGAGGTTAAGACTGCTCTTGGGGCCATGGTTATTTCAAAGTTTTGGTCTTTTTGGAGAAAGACATATCAAGCAG
The DNA here is from genome assembly GCA_000404065.3 of Pinus taeda. Taxonomy (NCBI): domain Eukaryota; kingdom Viridiplantae; phylum Streptophyta; class Pinopsida; order Pinales; family Pinaceae; genus Pinus; species Pinus taeda. Next base: position 69,963 of record APFE030527113.1, read on the forward strand.
CCTAAAAAAGAGTCAAAGACACAATGTTAGATGATGCTTGGTGGGAGAGGGTAGATCTCACTATTAAGATCATGGACCTATTATTGTTTTGCTACGATTTGCAAATATAGACCAACCCATCGTATGAGAGGTTTATGAGGGATGGGATTCCATGATTAAGTCCGTGAGGACCATTATTTTACAGAGTGAGTGCCTTGAGTATGAGACATCATCAAAGGCCTTCTTCACCGCCATACAAGATATTATTGTCAACATATGGGACAAGAATTGCACTCCTTTGCATTTTTGGCTCACCCATTGAACCCAAAATACTATAGCCATGAGTGATTGAGTGGTGCACCTCCCCGCAAATTCCCTCCTCACGTGGATGGTGAAATTTCACAGGGGAGGAAGGATGCATTGAGGTGGATATTTCAAGATAGAGCATCCCTTAATGAGGTGGAGGATACCTTTGCAGAGATTTCCATTGGCACTAGGCATTTTGCAGGCTATGATGTGATTAGAGATAGGGGGCTAAGCAGCCCTGTTCGTGGTGGGCAACTCATGGGGCAACAAGCCCTCCTTTACAGCAATTAGCCATGAGGCTCCTCTCTCATGTGACTTCATCCTCTTGTTGCGATCGGAATTGGAGCACATATGGGAATTTGTATAGTGTCAAGAAGGGCAGGTTTGAGCAGTCCGGGGCAAAGACAATGGCGTATGTGCACACCAACCTTCGTCTTATTTACATGCAGAGGGATGAGTGGTTGAATGGAAAGACAAAGATGTGGGATGTCTTTCCTGATGATATGGGTTTGGACAACAGCGTTGAGTTGGCATTGGCCAACTTGGATCTTAATGACCCAGTGCTAGAGCCTGTCACTTTTGATGATGGTGATACTCTTGAGGGGTAATCCTCCACACCAACAGATGCAGAGATTACATTGGATACAGAGGAGGAGGATGCAGCAGAGGAGAGCAGTGGTGACCATGACTGTGATGTTGATGTTGATGATGATTATTGATGAGCTACCTACTACCTTGTAGTTGTTTTGTATTTGCTATTTCTATTTGCCATTGGCATTGCTGCTACATATGTAACACATTTTGATTTTGATGACTTGATGAGAAAACTGCAGTTTCTTGTCTTTCTCCTATTGGATCATTGATGAATCTATCACAATTGTATTTGTATGCATAATGTTACATTGTACAACTTACAAATTTTAAATTTACAATGTAGAATCTAGATCTATATCTAAATTTGCATCATGAAT
>APFE030527114.1:0-18229 GCA_000404065.3 Pinus taeda
ATATTTTGAAATAATCACATTGGATTTTCCCTTTCCCTCATTCCAGCAGGGAACAAATGTGATGAACAGGAGTCTTCAGCAGACAATAGGTATATATAGTCTTAATTAACGTTATGGGTAATGATTATCATTATTTCTTGATGATGTTTCTGTTATTGCTTCAAGTATTTTTCTTCAATTCAATACCAATATGAGGCACAACAAAAAGAAGGTACATGAAAAATCTTAATTAACGTTATGGGTAACTGTAACACTGCATATTCAATGTATATAAAATTAAGAGGAAAGAATGAGCATACCACACCACAACAGGACCTTGTTGGGCAACTTCGCAACTTCCTTGTAGGTAGGTCCAGAACCTTGAAGAGCGTAGATATTATGCATATTAACGTGAAAAGGATGTGTAAGCAAATTTAATCTATAGGCTCATCATCTAATCAAGAGTAGAAGCTCAATCCAGTGAGCAAACAAAAAATACAGGTAGAAGCAGAATTTGGTACAGGGCATAACGGATTAAATCACCTCTTTTTTTATTTTGATTGGCTTTTAAGTCTTCTGCAAGTATTTCAGGATCATAATAGAATCATCATGGCCTCTCTCCATTGGGATGATAGAGCAGTCATGAAGAGACTTGGTGCCCCAATTATATAAATATATTTTGAAATAATCACATTGGATTTTTCCTTTCCCTCATTCCAGCAGGGAACAAATGCGATGAACAGGAGTCTTCAGCAGACAATAGGTATATATAGTCTTAATTAACGTTATGGGTAATGATTATAATTATTTCTTGATGATGTTTCTGTTATTGCTTCAAGTATTTTTCTTCAATTGCATACCAATACGAGGCACAACAAAAAGAAGGTACATGAAAAATCTTAATTAACGTTATGGGTAATGATTATCATTATTTCTTGATGATGTTTCTGTTATTGCTTCAAGTATTTTTCTTCAATTCAATACCAATACGAGACACAACAAAAAGAAGGTACATGAAAAATCTGAACCATATTTATGAATCTGGATGAATCTCTAAACATTCTTGAAATTAACCAATATGTTAATTAAGAGATTGGCGATATTCTTGTAAAACTCCTTGAAGGCTTTCACAGAGGAAATAATCTTGCGCTTCAGAAATGGAAGCAAGTATTCATTTTTCGAAATGAAAATTCAACCACTGAAATTTCCTAACCAGATACCCTCTGAACGTTGTCTGTATCTTGGTCGCCGCCCAAAGTTCTCTTGTATTTACTTCCCAAAGTTCTCTTCACTCTTCTTCTTAAATTTGGACACACAAAATGTGCCAAAGCGATTATCCAAGCTAACTACCATTGAGATTCTTGTCCATGGGTACCTATAATAATTTGCTTAAATATTGACACTCAACCTAGTTGGGAAGAGTTGATGCATACTCCTCCCACTTGTTCAAATTCAGGGATGGCCAGGATGGTGGACACGAGGGAATACTTTTTCAGATTCAGTAGGTTAGATGCCACTTAAACCACCAGCTAAAAACATGGTTTGACTTTTAAACGAGTTGAGTTTACTAATTTTGGTCGAATTTGATCGCCTTGCCAAGCATGCCAAGACTCACACAGTTTGAACAAGGCTTGGTGAGTTTAATCAAACTTCACTAAGACTTGGTGGATTTGATCAAGGACTAGTGAGTTTGATCAAGCCCTCAATTACTCTGCCAGTTTGACCATTTTGACATACTTTGCTAGAACCATAAATTTGTGCTTAACTAACATTGGCCTAGGCCTATCAGTTTTTCGACTGTATTCCCCCATATTCTTACTCTTTAGCTTTTCTACTATATTCCCCCATATTCTTACTCTTTAGGTTTTCTTCCCCAACTCTAGCTTATGTGACAATGCTTATGGTTTAAAATAAATATATGGCCCACCGATAACCACGAGCGTAACGTTTCAGAGATCTGCATCCCAGGGGTATGTGATTGAAGACTACATATGACTGAAGCAGTAAACTAAAAAAAATGAATAATTCGAATATCGCTATATGAATGATACAGTCCAATTATCTTTCAAACAATAATTATTGAAAGATATCTCGAGTGATATAAGCATAATATCACTAACAATGCGCCTCAAAAGTATAATTCAATGGTGATAGATTGTAGAAGTGCGAGACCCTATAATTTAAGAGTATTCTTTTCTTAATGTGTATTAAAAGTTTCACAGATTATTGATATAGACTATAAATCTATTTACACCTTAAGAATCAAGCCCAATCCACGAAGATTGTCAGCCCTTCCATGTCACGATATATTGTGACTATGAAGCCAATTATCTGAGAAAAAAAGGATCTTGTATAGATAGGAAAAAAACATTTATAAGAATTAACAATGAATACAACCGCTAAATCTCGAGATATTGGTGTTTGTGAGTTCTGCAAGTTTTAATATTGTCAAAGAACTTCATCTTTAACCATTGCATTACAATATCACACCTGCAATGGAGTATTGTAGCTGTGCAGTTGACCTTAGCTATGCGGCTGACCTTGGCCGTGCTGGCTATATAGACAAACCAAAAGAATTTATCAAGAAAATGCCAATAAAAGCTGATGCTTCTATACGAGTTTGTTTCTAAGTGTTGAGGAAGCATATCTGTATTTGATAGAGTTGGTTCAAAGCATAGAGTTTTTGGAAGATTCTATAAAACTACCGTATTCTTTGCTTAAATATGCCTTTCTTTACCACCAATAAGCACTTTGGATGTAACAGCACCAAAACAGAGAACTTTTGGAGGAGAGTCTACCATGGAATTCATTTCCATTTTCTTATACATTTGGTTAGATGTACCTAATTTGTTTAATGCATATTTTATTTTTTCTTAGTTCCAATATGATGCTCACTAAAAACAAACAGATAAATCTGATGCAGCCTTGCACCAATAAGTAAACGGTGTAACGTTTCAATTTAAAACAGCAGCATTGGTCCACAGTAAAAAAGCCTTCAAGAGCCATCCATTTCCTCCAACTGGCTACCTCGAACATCTCATTAAGTGATATGATACAACCTTGGCTTTTACACCAGCAGGTATAGCGATGTAATCATTCAATTAAAACAGTAGAACTTGTGCACAGTAAGACAATAATGAAGGGTTATCTACTTTCTTGAATTGGCTACACCATTTTTTTAACTGTTGAAAATGCATCATATACCACATTAAAAATCAAAGAGATCTGGTGATTGACAAAATATTTTGTAAAAAAAATACTTGTTTAGATTATAACAAGCAGATCATTGTTTACACAATGGATTACAAAAAGTCCATTTGTAAGGGAATAATAATCCGTTAACTTGATCAAACAAGGGAAAGGGTACAGGGTCGTAGAAAATGTGAATTCAAGCTGCTGCTGTAACGTTTTTGAGTAACCCACTTATTTTGATGATGTTTTTTGGTTTTGTCTAAATATTTTTCCATGAACAGGATAAAAAGTTGCTATAGTATTTTTTTTAAACATTTGTTAATTAAAATGCTATAGTACTCCATGCACCTGCCATGCACCTCAGTTTTTTAAAACTAACTTGTACTTGGATGTAACAGGCTGTAAATCAGAATTGGAAGACAAAAGGATAGTGTGTGAAAAATATGACATACAGAAAACAAAAAATAGACTTTCCTGTAAGCCTCGTACCATGTCATAGAATGGGCCTTATTGCAAATGGCCAAAGCCTCTAAGTCTGTGTTTCAGTGCATTGGACATTGGGATTTTTCTCTCCCCTTGCACGCAATTATGATATATGAGGGGGCTTCTATCTTTATTGCGATTAACATGTTGACTCTATTCCATCTGCATCTATGTTCCAGATTTATTTGCTTTTTAATCAGGCCATCAATAGGGGCTTATAAATTTGCATGCATTGTTGCCAGCAGGATAGTTGCTATTGCAGTATAGTTCTCATGCTAGATGGCCAACTTTCTTCTTTATCTATCCCTATCTAGTTATCAAAAACATGGATTTCGAGTGCCTACTTTAATGAAGTCTCCACCAGTGGATGAGTCACACTGTCTGTACAACATTCTTGAAGGAAATCGGATGAGAAATGGAAAGAGGACCTTAAGTAGTGCAAGAGAAATGCAATGGTATTTTGTATTCATAAGCCTGTTCAGACAATGAATAATGAAGTGTGGAGAATGTGATTCCAATCTTCCCGATCATCTTTTGTATAGAATTCCTAATTATTGTGAATTGCAAGTGTTTTCCAGACAAGAATAGCTTGTAAAAATTAAAATTCCATCACACAGTCAAGGAAACTCATCTGGTAGTGGTCTAGAGTACCTTCACAAAGGCCCTGGTACTTCATGAATTCAGAGGATGCATCTGGGTTTGCATGTGATCATGTTCTAGCGAAATGTTACAATTTGTTTTAAAAATTTAGACCAAAACAAAAATCTTGCATTGCATTCAAAAGTACAATTCACTTGGCCAAGGGAAGCAATTAGAAAGTTTAAGGAGGTCAGCTTCCAGTATGTAAAGAGATAAGGAAATATGGTAGCAGACCTATTGGCTAATATTGCAATAGAGGAGGAATAGAAGGATCAGACCTAAACACAAATTCACTGAACTTCGCTGAAGGGGAGTGGACGTCAAGATTCAAAAATTGGTCCAATCAAATGTTCCTAAACGTACATAGCATGCATTATCTTATCTTGTGAAGATAAGAAAAAAAAGCTTGTGTATATGATTGGCAGACCAAAACTGGAAAATAGAAAACACAATAAACATATGACCATATTACCATATTACCATATTCTCGAGTTGAATTTCAATAAAAAAAATGTATAATTTGGCACCCAACACAGCGTATGCTATTAAGAAGAGTACTTGCATAATTGAACCGGGATTGGTGTGGAAAGGCAACCAGTGCTGACATGGAAACTTTGAGACAATGCTGCATGAAAATATGGAATGATTTTTGAAATAAGCTGGAAAGTGTTATGAACTCCGAGTTCCACCAACTCAAGTAAGTATTCAAGAAGGAACTCTAACCAGAGGCACATGTAGCAGATTAAACATACAAAGAACTCGGCCCAAAACCTAGGCCTTGATCTTTCTCATTATCATAACTTCAACCTTGAGTAACCATACCTAAAACACGTTTTTAGCTAGCAGAAGAAGGTTAATATCAGCAGAACATGAACTACTCCCCTGAAACGTCATTGCAAAAGTTACCTATGTGCTACTACACCATTTGGCGTTAACCCAATGGAATGTTGGAGGTACCAATTAACACCTTCATATCAAACCGGTAAAGATGCCCATCATCAAAAGGGAAGGTAGCTCACTGGTAGAGCAGGTCTTATATTAAATTCCTAGCCAGCCCAATTTTCACCAGAATGAGTTTGTAGACAATGCAATAGAAGCACAGAAGACAAAGAACACTCTGCATTGAGGCCACACTCACAAAACTACTCACATCAACCACAAAAATAGCTAACAACCACTTTAGACCACAACAAATGCAACGAGACTAGTTCATCCCCTTACAAATTACTGAAATTTGATGCTCCATCTACCTTCAGAACTAACAAAAATTATATTCCCACTCCCACTTACAGTCGCTTTAATGAAGTGGAGGAAAAATGTCGCTCTTTTTTATCAGAGGCTTCAACTCTGCCTTCTGATCCAAACCTAAGATATATCATTCAGAATGAGCTTTATTTTGTAAACGAGGATTGGAAGCAAGACAAGGGTTCTGCTCCTGTTATGCCATTTATTAATTCCAATAACACTCTCCCTCAAAAATTCTTGTGTGTTGAGTCATTGGGTTTACTATGGTAATGCTTGTAACATTTTGCAGTCTTTTCTTTGTTGGCCTATGGTTTAGTGGTTAAGTACTTGAGACACATCATGACCCTGTTAATGACCCAAAGTCAAATTTAGATCAAAGCCTTAAATTATAAGTTGATTGAATTTTATGAGATTTATATGCAATATTAATTCAATAATTAATAAAAAATAGTGTGAGGCACCCTAAATCAACTTCTGTTTATACAACGTTAGGATTTCATTTCTGCTACATATTCGCATCTCATTTAGATTTTCCCATTCCCATGTAGTGATTGTTCCTCAATTTATGCCTTACGGCGTTTCCTTTGCAACATTTTGGTGCAAATGCTAGTTTCAACTATGCCCCGATTTATTGGTATATATTATTTTTAACACTGTAAGGTTGGAAAGTTGAAGGAGACAAAATTGGTATATATTATTTTTAACGCTGTAAGGTTGGAAAGTTGAAGGAGACAAAGCATGAATTCATAGAAAATATGAATGGTTGGTTTTTTATGGATAGGTGAAGGTTATTTAATGTTTTCCAACTAGCTATTTGCCTAAAATATCTTGACATACAACCACATACAATCACACACTCAAAATCCTCTATCACTTGATTTGACTCAACACTCAAATACTCAATCACTTAATTGCTTAATCACTCAGTTAGCTGACTGTCTATGTTTAACCAACTCTATACTCAAAAATAATTAATCAGTTAGCTGACTGTCTATGTTTAACCAACTCTATACTCAAAAATAATTACTCAGCTGACTGTCTATGTTTAACCAACTCTATACTCAAAAATAAATACAATTTCTAGCCTATAACTTTACTCCTTCCATCTCTATTTTTCGCATCATCATCGTGGCCAAGTTCACATAATTTATAAGATGCATCATAAAGGAATTTTAGATTGTAACTGTAGTCGTTCCATCTTTGTTTTTCGCATCGTCATCGTTGCCAATTTCACAAAATTTATAGCAGGCATCATAAAGGAAGGGATTTGCACGAAATATCGCACTTTCTTAAAGTTCACTGGGATCAATCAGAAGTTGAAGCAGGTCGGGATCGTGAGTGTTGAGCGTTTTAACTCGTTCATTTGGTTGGTTTTTAACCAGATCCGTAGTTGAATGAGAGATTTTAAAGGGTTCTTCCCATGAGTACCAAATCAAGTATTTGTTTTTCTTAATTTGAATTTCAAAGTGTTTGTTCTTCTTAATTTGAATTTCATATGGTTTATATGAGAAATAAAGAGATTATTATTAATAATCAATTTATTGGTTCTTTTTTAGGGATAGTTTAGGTGATGAAAGTCTTTTGGTAGATGTTATGAGGGGCACGTTGTTCAATTCTCTTTGGATCTATGCGCGTCCAGCTTTGTTGTTGAGTCAACAATGCAGGTGGAATGTGGCACTTTCACTTGGCTGTGCCTCATAGTTATTATGAAAAGAAAAAAAAATGAATTCACTTATGTTTTGAAAAAATGGATTAGGGAATTTAACAAGACATGTACAAAAAGTTATTAGGGAAACATTAAGAGGTGAAGAATTATAAGATTAATTAGAAAAAGTGGAGATTGGACAGTATTGCACACACAAATGTTTGTTAAGTTTTTCTAAACAATATAATGGTACACATATAACTTCAATAACAACACAACATTTGTTTCACGATAGACAAATTATATTGATCATACAATCATCTAATTGCGGAACCACGCACTAAAATAAGGAGCTAATTATTTGGATAATATCTTTGAAATGAACTAGATCTAACTAGCTTCTCAATACTAGGAAGAAACTTTTTTTTGTAGAGATGAAGTGTTATGGTAAAATGACATAAAAATTAGAAGTACAAACCTTGTACAACAATATGAGAATGGATCACAACTCGAATACAAGTAATAATAGGAGAAGCTTCTTCAGATATCCAAATACCTTCATATCTCCCAATTATAACTCTCCCCTCCATAATGAATACACGATCTCTATATATTCCTATCCACACATTACACATTTGTCCTCTTTATTTTTTGGATGACCTGTTAGGTCCCTACACTAGTAGTTACATTTACATATTACATGTATTTATAAGTGCATATATGCTCCCTCTAGGGGCATACCATATACATTTAACCCAATATACACCCCGTTTGGGATCATAACATGAAGTCCAAATAATGATCAATAATATTAACAATCCCAAAACATAATAACACATAAGAAAAGTGGAAGTTAAATATTCCAACTCCTTACCCCACCTCACCAACCTCAACTCCACCTCCTTCCCCCGCCATCTCCAAATGACTTCTTGTCTTAATTTCCATCAGCTCAAGTCTTCATCAATATGTTGTCCTTTGCAACACAGTTTACTAGGAACTGAAGAACCTCTTTCCTAACAAAGTGTGTTCCTAGTCCAACTTGGGATTTTCATGTTGTAACTATATATATATATATATATCTATATATATATATATATATATATATTATAGTATATATATATATTTTAGTCTTGATAGATAGTCTTATAAGTACTCTTTGTGTAGTACTTTTATATTTTTATATAATACTATATATATATATATATATATATATATATATATATATCACTACTACACCAAGAGTACTTTTAAGACTTTTTGAAGACAAAATAAATCTTTTGTCTTAAAAACTCACTTTATATTTTAGTTATTTTACATTAAAATTTAATATCAATTAAATCGTCTTAAATATAAACTTTAAGACAAAAACAGTATGAGACAAAAATATTTTAAGACAAAATATTTTAAGAAAAAAGCACACAAAAATATTTTAAGACAAAACTTTATATTTAAGACAAAAATAATTTAAGAAAAAATATTTTAAGACAAAAGCAGTTTGAGACAAAAATATTTTAAGACAAAACTTTATATTTAAGACAAAAATAATTTAAGATGAAAATATTTTGAGACAAGACTTTATATTTAAGACAAAAGTAGTTTGAGACAAACATTTAAAGACAAAAATAATTTAAGACAAAATTATTTTAAGGAAAAAATAATTTAAGACAAAATTATGTTAAGGAAAAACTTTATATTTAAGACAAAACAATTTGAGAAAAAAAAATATTTTAAGACAAAACTCTATATTTAAGATATGGCCACTTTAGATGAAACCTATTTAATACAATCAACAATTAAGACACAAACATATCAATTTAAAGGAATACTATCTAACAACTGCAAAATTGACTCTAACAGTGCACCCTAAGTCCGCCAACTTGCAGGCAACTACTGTCTTGCGCCTATACTAAGGTTGTTATTTTACTTACCATTCATGCTATCTTATATAAAGAAAACAATTTTTTGGGTTGTTTGTTTTGTGAGGGTAGTCGACTAAGAAGAACACAACAACTTTTACTGACAAGGTTTCTCGGACATCAATTCCTCTTCTATCCCTTTCATATTTGATGATATGATTAGACACAACTTGTCTATCATTGCATTCGACATTGCTACACAGAGGGGTATTGTAAGACAATTTTTTAAGAGAAAAGAAATATTTTGTGTTCAAATTTTCAATATGAGGCACTAGTAAAAAAGGGTAAAGGTAAAGGATTAGGGTTTTGTCTACTAGCATTCACCAAGTGGTTGGTTTACCATGGTTCTGAAGCGATATTAAACAAAGTAAAAGCATTCCCGAGATACATAGCCACAGGCAGGTGAAGCAGATCAAGGTTCGTGTGAAGAACCTATATAAGCTAGATGTGGAAGACTGTGTTGCATTAAGCACTAAGGCAGAGAAAGTGCAAGTTGCGATGTCGATGAATTTTGGCACAAAATACTTGGTCATTTTCATCATGGTACCTCAAATATTATACAATAAATAACCACTCACCTCCCTAAAGGAGCACTTAAGCAGTAAGATGTATGCAAAGGATGTACGTTGCAGAAGTACATAAAATCTACATTCCATGATCGAGACAACAAAGCAAATGCAGTCCTAGAAAGGATCCACTATGATGTTCATGGACCTTTCTCGACAACCTACACTGTCAGACAAAAATATTTTTTCATTTTTATTGATGACTTGTCATGGAAGTTTTGGATCTTCTTCATGTGGAAGAAAGATGAGACATTCTCCAATTTCATAGAATTCAAGGCACTAGTTGAAAAATAAACTAGCAAGAAGGTGAAGGCTCTATTGTAGCAGTTACAACACCCTTGAAAATTTTGGCCTGCACCTAAATTTTGGAGCCTACTATGTATATTGAGATTGATCATTCCTTAGTTAGTTATTGGTAAGTTGATCATGATCTCAAGCTCCCCTTTTCGATCTTAAGAGTCGTTCATGCTTTTATTTTTACGTAGAGTTTTTCAGCTTTGGGCATGTGAGTGATCTCTTGTCAAGCAAAGGGAGGTTTGTTTTGATTCAAGGGGAAATATTTATGATAATGGCTTGTCCTCACTACATAGACATGTTTCACACTCATTTCAAATAGTCTATCATCCTCCCAAAGTTTATCATTGGAGCCGCACTTGCCATAAGACGCCATAAAGGTTGTTGCATTAAGCAAAGTATGTGTTATATGTTCTGGATGGTCTATGTTGTATCGCTAAGTTTTCAAGTGTGTGATTGTAGTCAAGTTTCATCATTGTTCACATCAGTTACACTACTCCCACACTTAGCTAAATTTTGGAGTTTCCTTATCAACCTAGCCTCATCCAACTTCCCTGAACTGCGCACTTCACATATGTAACTGTCAAGATTTTCCCTTGCCTATTGGAACTATGAAACATGTAGAAATCCCAACCTCCCTTAGCATTCAAAACTGCACAATGGTTTCCTCCAATGTCCTTCCCTCAGCTGGAACCCAATGTCTCTAGAAATTGTGCAGTTTTGTCCCTTAACTACCCAGTCTACCTTACATCCTGAAATTGCATAGATGTGTCCTCTCAGGGCCTTATCCCATAGTAGTGCCTTTAATCTAACTAAAACTTTGTAAATGTGTCCTCCTGGGGCCTCATCCTGTAACAATGACTGCTTGCTGAAGCTACACAATTATGCCTCTCAGGGGCCATGAAGAAAGATGACATGATAGATGACTCTCAAGGAGCTCAGGATAAAAATAAGTAGACCAAGGAACCCAAGGTATGATAGAATATTGGGACCACATGTAGACTCCATCCGATGCATAACCCTTTGGAGGCTAAGTATGGAAAACAAAGTACATATTTTCAAATACACCTCTTATTGTAGCTTAAAAGCTTTCTTATCATTGTTGTATCATTTTGTCTTCAATGACATGCATGGTTGCAAGAACTGAAAGTCATTCTATGTGCTTCCTCTACGTGTCTTGCACTCTTTCACTTGTTTATTACATAGCATAGAAGATGAAGAGCAATACCACTTGTTTTTTTAAGCTACAGAGGTTGTGACCAACATGATCTTATGAATAACCAGGCACGATGCAAGGCATCCTAAGTGGGATGAAATATGTTTGATGATATGTATATAGTTGTTACACTATTTTTCATTAATCTTTGCTTCATATCTTACATGTACCCTTACTACTTATCAAATTTTGCTACCTGCTGCTAGTAGTCTCTTAGCTCTTTCTCGACAAAGCAGGGGTTGGAATTTCCTTCAACTTGATTTCGTCAAGGCTCTTCATAGAAGGTATAGAGCCAAGAGAAAGAGATGTGGGATATCACTATGAAAATCTTGAAGATACTTTGCATGTTTGAACCTATTTAAATGACTAAGTTGCCACTCAAAAACATTGTCAATCTTGGAAGATTCAAAAAATATCACATCTCTAGATATTATAAAATTCTTATTAACTTCATCATAGAGATGGTATGCTTTGGAGGTATGAGTACCTAGAGAAGATAGATTTGTGACTCCTTGCACTGAGTTTTTTTTATTTGTTCCTTAGGTATGAAGGCATAACATGAGGAACCAAAAAGCATGAGATGCCACATAAAAGGAATGTGGCCTTACCACATTTCATAGGGAGTATTGTTTCTAATAGCAAGAGATGGACACCTATTCTTTATATACAAAACACGTAGAACCACATCAGCCCAAAACCTTATGAACTTAACATGTCAACTATGCCAAGTTCATAGTGAAATTAATACATTTCAGTGAACTATGTGTTGAAAAATGTAGCAATAAATTATCAATTTGATTTTTCCTTGATTAAATTGAAAAAAGTCGAATTTCCACATCAACAGACAACTTGGACAATGTTAACTTGTGTGACATGGGTTGTGTCACCTAGTTTACTCAATAAATTCAAGTTGGAGGAGTCAGAGTTCAGTTCTGCATATGAGAACACTAATTTGTAGCAATAAAGGTCAATTATCTAAGGTTGTTGTCAGTTAAACTATTTCTAACTTTTGTAGGAACTAGTGGAAGGTAATTTAAGTAGTAGACTTCAGTCAAACTCAGTGATCATCCAGTTGACTCATCAATCAACCCAAAATAGTTGGGGCATGTAGAGAAGTCGAGTTCCCTAAGATTGGTGGATATTCCAAGGTAGTTTTAATTTCTTATAGCTCACAGAGTTGCAAGAACTTACTATAACCATAGTGGAGGAGGTAGCTTGAGTAGGAACTTCTTATGAAATTGGAGAGGGAATTATTATTGGTAGCATTAATAGCCTACCAACAATTTGTTTTACACCACACTTCAATGTTTTGGGCAGGGTTTTTGATGGTGGATAATTTCTTTCTGATGATTTTTGGTCGTCCATGTCCTCAATAAGTGTCTTGGGAGGTTTGTAATAGTTCCTTGCATGCACGTCCTCACTAAATATGTTTTGGGATGTTTGTACTAGTTCCTAGCAAATTTTTGTTTGTCAAGGCTTAACTACTTATGATCCTAGGTGCTCACAACAGTCCGACAGTTTATGACACTCTCCAAATCACCATTCCTAAAGGATCCAACAAAATGACTTGAGAGGAAGATGAGAAGGGTACAGTCTTATTGGTACTAGCCTAGAACTAGTGGAATTAGTTGGTCCCAATGGTTTTAGAGTTGTACTAGTCTAGTTTGGTGGTTCTGATTGGCTAAGGCTAGTCTTGTATTTAACCAACCTTAAAACACCAAAGTGACTAGTTCTCTACTAAATTGACAAATTCTGAAGAATGTAGCACAACATAGCTAATGACCACCAAATATTATTTTTTTTAATAAAAGATACTTAAAAGGAAAAAAAATATCTTAACCCCAAGACTCTACAAAACCAAATCTGAGTAATTAATGGTAATATTTAATTTTTAAAGTTAAAGTAAAAGTTGAAATTCTCCTTATCTTTCCTTTTTGAAAAGGAAAGACAAGGATAATGTCAACTTTTACTTAAATTTTGAATATTAACATTAATTGTATAGGGTTGTTTCAAAGTGGTTCCAACTTCATTCAATTTTGAGAAAGTCAAATTTTAGATCCCATTCAGAACTTAGTGGTGACTCTTTGAACTGCTTCTTTGTAATGTGTCCTAGACTTTGACTTCCAATTTTTCATGTGCACTTATTGCATAATCATATTCCTTATGAGACTTTGCAACAAAAGTTGACATTCAATCCATTTCAAGCACTTGACCTAGCTTAGGGAACCATCAGCTAACCCTCCCAAGTTTCCCCTCAACATTGAAATTTTCTTTGGAAGCATGCATTCATTTTATCCATTAGATCATTTTTTCCATTGTGATAGTCCAACAACACCCCTGCCAGCATATGCTTGACAATCCATCTCATCTTTACTATATACAATATAAAAGCTCTTAAATATTGTGTCTCTAATATAAAAGAGGAAGAACAAAAAAGTGCCTTCTTGACCCTCTTTTCAACTAATCCAGGTCGCTCTAGATACACACATAGGACAAAGAGGGCTTATGGAATCTTGAAAATCAAAGTGATTATGATGATTTCAAACTAGGACTAGAACGTAGAACTTGTCGTCTTGATTGCAGTGGTGTGAATGGTTCGTCAAAATGAGTTTGTATGCGAAAGTTTGGAGCAGTCAAAGTTGAGGTCGACTTAGGTGACTGGGCAGGGTTAAGGAGGCAGCAATTTGGACAAAATTTTTCCACCAGATTTCAGCCAACCTAGGCTAGATTCTGGACAAATTTGTGGCCTCTTTCATTTCTCCCCTTCAGTCATTTTTTGAATTTTTAAAAATGACTATTGATTTCTAAAATAATACATACATACATACATACATACATATCATATATATATTATAATATTATATATTATATTATATTATATATATATATATATATATATATATATTATATATATATATATATATAATATATATAATGGTGGCGGGCCATGACCTCCGCCATCGTCGTCAGACTCAAATATATTACATTTTTTTTTTATTTTTTATTTTTTTATTTTTTATTTTATTATATTTTTTTATTTTTATGGTCGATGAGCCATGAGCCCACGGTCCTCCCCCAACCAAGCAACTTTTTAAAATTAAATATGGCTCGTCGACCATTACCCCACCGAGCCCTCTAACCGCACCCTCCATACGTTACGACATAAACATTATTTGGGCAGTGGGCAGGCCACCTCCATTGGACCCAGCCCACGCCCCACCTCAAATAATCATATGATAAGTCGAGGGTAGCAGGGCTCAAACCTGCCTGGCTAGTGCAGTTTTCCCACCTCCCAGGCACCCTCACAAGCAACCTCCAAACCAATCAAACAATGCACCCCAATTAATTTGCCAACGCTCAAACATTGCCCCATTCACATGTTGCGAGAGTTAAGGGGTGGGCTGCCCAATGCGGAATCGACCCCCACAAAAAGAAATACGCAGATTTTTTGGAGGCGGGATTTTATGCCCCGACCTCCCTTCAACTAATTACCGCTTTTACCAACAAGCCAATGGGGAATTTTTGTAAACTCCACCTGAACATTTATAAATAAACTCATTTTTCCTAGTGAGCCAAGGATGGAGGAAGTAGGAGTAGGCACAGAAATCGAGACTGCAATTTTTTAATTAATTTATTGCAGGTGGAACCATGATTGGGAAAAAATTCTCAAGAGGGTGAAAGTTTTGCAGCGTCCAATTTGGACAAAATTTTATGTCCATCTTACACCTCTCAATGACATGAACCTGATGGCATAGTCAGTTTCCTGAACTGAGTAGCAAATTTGTAGAGGATCTGGAGGAGGGAATCTTTGAGGAATCTAAAGGATTCCTTAAGCCCCAAATTCTCACTTTGTCAGAATTTATAAATTTGAAAAATGATTTTGCACTATTAAATGCCACAAATCTGATGGTGTATTCAGATTTCCCATTTTCTCATTTCATTTTTTGGCCACTTTTCAAAGTGGAGTTCAGGTGTCAACATTCAACTTGCGAGTAATCATTTCCATGCGATTCAACACTACGAGATGAATGGTACGGCTAGCTTCAACAATTTGACATCTTTTTCTTCAGATGGCCCCACGATGTGAGGTATATGCAGTGTGTTCATGTTCTTCTTTTACTACGATATGCATTTTGTTGTACAAATCCCTGTTTGATGTTTGATGTGGTATCTTGTTTTCTTACTTGTTTCATGACTCCCATTTGATGTGATGCAGAATAATTTGTGTGATTTACTTGTTGTCATGATACGTCATGTCTTGTTTGAGATCCCTTTGTTTCATGTTGATGGGATACTCATGTGTCGCCATGTATGTTTTCATTGAGATCCCTTTTATGCCATGTTGGCGGGATGCTCATTATCATCATGCATGAGTTTTAATTCATACTGATAGGAGTCCTTTTTGGAATAAGAGTTCCTACATTGGAAAATCTCTTGGAGCCACTCCTGCATGAGGGAATTTTCCTTGCATGATAGCGACGTCACCTCTATGTACATCGTCACTATTGATATCACTTAATGCAGTGGCCTACAACATGTTGACACTGAGGCCTGGAGACATAGTCCCTCCTAGAGAAACTCCGTTATCAACGTCTTGAGTTATATGTTGTTAATGATTGTCATGTTCCTATACTTTACAGCATGCAGACGTATTCATTTATGTTCTTTTAAAAATGAAATTTAACACATCATGGAAGTAAAATGTCTTGGAAGGTTCCTTTGTCACACCTGGACTCAGATCAAGTGATATCAAAGCAGTCTTTGCGTGGATGTGAATTGCAAGCGTGAACAATGGAACATGAAGCGATAGAGGATGAAAAAGTGATGTACGAGACCATGCTCAAAATTTACAAAAGGGTGGAAATAATGTATGAAACTCTACAAAAAGAGATAGAGGAAAAGGAGAGATTGTAGCTTCAATTGCAAGCCACAAAAGAGGCCCTGGAAGAAATAAAGCACAAAAAGCAAAATCTTCAAACAGATAACAATGAATTGAAGATGCTTCTACATGAAGAGAAGGAGGAGAAACATAGTTTTCTACGACAGCTGCAAGCAAAGGATGAGGCCTTTGAAAAGCTGTAGCATGACCCATGTGAGGTAAAAATTAATTCTCCATCTTCATGTATGTGTCCTGATGATTATTTCGTTGTTTTTGAAATCATACCATAGGAATTGGCTCCAAATTGTTGAAGAGAATGGGGTATGAAGGAAAAGGCTTGGGCATTAATGGCCAAGACATTGTCAACCCCATCAAAGTAGAAGAATTACCCCATCAGAAAGGAAGTTGGGGAATGTGCCGAGAAAGCTAGCAAACCACCAAAAAAAGATGATGAGAAGCCCTCGTCAGTTCTTTCCAAATCGACAAAGGGGGTAAAAGATGTTGATTTCATTTTGGTTTCGTCTTCAAATAGTATGATTTATGTTGGAGATTTGGAGATCCCAATCACAGGGACAAACATGAGGCTCCTTACCAGGATGAGGCACAAGGAGGAAAAAGAACTTGGTGTTAATAACCAAGGCATAACTCAACCATTGGAGGTTGTGCAAAGAACTTAATTTGCAGGCTTGAGATACACCAAAGGAGAATGCTTGAAGGTGTCAGATTCTCCCAAGATATCATCGAAATCATTGAGGAAAGAGAATGATGGTAAAACATCCCCATCATCCCATGGTAGTTCCCATTGCAAGGAAATAGATGAGGCTAGCTCTCCTCGCCATACTTACACCAAAGATGATAAGGAAAGGTATAACCAGTTTCGATATTCGGATATTCATTTCGATTATAATCATGTTTTTAATGATGAACGTAAAACATGACATCGAAAAATATCTACCTTTTGTGGATCACATAACCATACATTTTCAAAGTGTTGGAAAAAAATAGCAGCACAAACAAAGACAAGGCATGAAAGGCCCTCTCAACAGTAGGTAAAGAAACATGGTAAGAATATATGGAGGAAGAAGACCTATTGCAGTCATTGCGATAGAAGTGGTCATCAAAGAGCCACATGTTGGAGGCTCCATCTAGAGAAGCAACTTAAAGGCAAATTGTTGGTGCATGAACCAAGTGGAACCATTGTTTGACAAGAAAAACCCCCACAGGGGGCTGACCCATTCGCAGCGATAAGTGAAAAATGGTTTCTAGATATTTTAGCTTGCCATGGTCGTGCTTTTGTAAATCATTTGTTTCATTTCAAAATGTAGAAGTGATGATGTGTCTTTGATCACTTGTTAGGCAACAATGATGTCTGGTCTTATTTTGAGTTGCATGATAAAATATGGAGGTGATGTTGTGTTTCCATCACTTGTGTTGAACTTATTTTTGTAAATAATGTGTTGTAGTGATGATGAGTTTTCTATCACTTTTTGAAGAAACAATGATATGTTGGCCTTGTTTTCATAGCTGGGGCATTGTTTCCATTTTGATATAAAATTGACAATCGAGTATGTGTTATAGACTCGTGGAAAGTGTGGGATGCTTGGGTCATTAGTTGGTCATGAAATTCAAGCATCTAATTTTCAAAACAATGTACTATAGGTTGCAGGTGTCGGATAATCGCTTAAGGCTCCAAAGAACAAAGGTGAATGAGATGGAAGCGAGACCTTTTAAGGAAACTTGAGATGCAGACAAGGTACAAAGAAGTTGCAGATTATTTTTAATGCTTTTGGAGGACCAAAAGCTCCTTAGTGGGGAGGATTGATCCAGGTGGATTGAGAGATACACACAGGACAAAGAGAGCTTATGGAAACTCAAAAATCAAAGTGATCAGAATGCTTGTGAACCAATACTAGAACGTAGATATCGTTGTCCTGATTGTGGTGGTGTGAATGGTTCATCAAACTAAGTTCGTATGCAAAAGTTAGGAGCATTCAAAGTTTAGGTTGACTTGGGTGACTGGGCAAGCTTAAGGAGGCAATGATTTGGACAAAATCTAGCCACCAGATTCTGACCAACCTGCGCCAGATCCCAAATGAATTTGTGGCCTGTTTAATTTGTACCCTTCAGTCATTTTTCAAATTTTTAATAATGACTATTGATTCTTAAAATCAATAT
>APFE030527114.1:18777-29602 GCA_000404065.3 Pinus taeda
ACTCCTGGCACTACTGTCGGACCCCAAAATATATTACATAACAAATATTTTTATGGGCCAAAGGGCCATGGCCTCCGCTAGCCCTCCTGCAACCAAACAAAATTTTAAAAATTAAATATGGCTCAACAACCATTACCCCGCTGAGCCCTCCAACAACACCCTCTTTACATTACAACATAAACATTATTTGGGCATTGAGTGGGCCACCTCCGATGGACTCGACCCACACCCCACCACAAATTATCATATGATAATCTGAGGGTGGTGGTACTTGAACCCACCCAGCCGGTGTAGCCAGCCCACCTCCTGGGCACCCTCACATGTAACCTCCAAACCAATCAAATGACACACCCCAATTAATGCGCCAATTTTCAAACATCACCCCATTCACATGTTGTGAGAGTTAAGGGGTGAGCTTCCTAATACGGACTTGACCCCCACAAAAAGAAATACATAGATTTTTGGCAGGTAGGATTTGATCCCTCGACCTCCCTTGAACTAATTACCTCTTTTACCAATGGGCTAGTGGGGTATTTTTGTGAACTCTGCCCTAAAGTTTATAAATAAACTCATTTTTCCCAGTGCACCAAGGATGGAGGAACTAGGAGTGGGCATGGAAATTGTGGCTATAAATTTTTAATTAATTTGTTGCAGGTGGAACCATGGTTGGGTAAAGATTCTCAACAGCATGAAATTTTTGTAGTGTACGAATTGTGCAAACTCTATGTCGATCTTACACCTCTTAGTGACACGAACAAGATGGTGCAATTAGTCTCCTAATCTGAGCAGCAGATTTGTAGAGGATCTGGAGGAGGGAATCTTTGAGGAATCTAGGGGAATCTAAAAGATTCCTTAAGCCCTAGATTCTCACATTGTCAGAATTTAGAAATTTTACAGACAATTTTGCACTATTCATTGCCACAAATCTAATAGTGCATTCAGATTTCTTATTTTCTCATTTCATTTTTCGGCAACTTTTCAAAGTGGAGTGCAGGTGTCAGCATTCAATGTGTGAGCAGTCATTTACATGAGATTTGATGCCGCGAGATGGATGGTACAACCAACTTCAGGAGTTTGACATCACTTTCTTCAGATGGCCCTAGGATATGAGGTATATGCAGTGTGTTCATGTACTTATTTTACTACAAGATGCATTGTGCTGTACAGATCCCTGTTCGATGTTTGATGTGGGATCCTATTTGCCTGTTTCATGATTCTTGTTTGATGTGATGCAGAATAATTTGTGTGACGTACTTGTTGTCATGATTCATCATGTCATGTTTGAGGTCCCTTTGTTGTATGTTGATGGGATACACATGTGTTTCCATGTATGATTTCATTGAGATCCCTTTTATGTCATGTCGGCCGGATGCTCATTACCATCATGCATGAGTTTTATGTCATACTGATAGGAGTCCTTTTTGGAATAATAATTCCTGCGACAAAACATCTCTCAGAGCCACTCCTGCATGAGGGAATTTTCCTTGTATGATAGTGACATCATCTCTATGTACATCATCACTATGAAAACACTTAATGTAGTGGCTTACATGATCTTGACACTAATGCCTGGAGACGTAGTCCCTCCTGGACGAACTCCATTATCAACGTCTTGAGTTTTATGTTGTTAATGACTGTCATGTTCCTCTTCTTTACAACATGCAAATGTATTCATTTATATTCTTTTAAAAATGCAATTTAACACATCACGAAAGTAAAAGGTATTGTAAGGGTCCTTTGCACACATGGACCCAGATCATCAACCCACAATATGTTTAGCTTCTCTCTTGTGCTTAACCTCTATTCCTCTCACAGCTT
Organism: Pinus taeda; assembly: GCA_000404065.3. NCBI lineage: Eukaryota > Viridiplantae > Streptophyta > Pinopsida > Pinales > Pinaceae > Pinus > Pinus taeda. The sequence goes on from APFE030527114.1 coordinate 20,596, forward strand.
CAGAATGGCGAATCTTAAACACGGTCTCTTGATGTGCATTCAGAGACGCATAATTCACCCTTTCTTTCCATCAAACTATCCCCCTAGCCTTCCCTTTACCTTTAGCTACAAGTATTTTTTCCTTGGGGAGGACTTTTAAGCTTCCCCTCCCTATTTCACCTCCCTCTCCTACTGTCATGAACCTGATAAGATGAACTTAACCAATCTCACTGTATTTGAGATAAACAACCCATCCAATTGGGTAAATTTAGTTGGGACCCTTTTAGAAACTAAATCCATCCCTCCACAATCATATGTCCCTCTCCATGCACATCATCATGTTGTCTTCGAGATCTATCATTCCCATCATCACCATAAATTTCCCAGTCCTTCACTTACATCTTTGGTAATGTCGTCATTCAAATCACTTATACTTTGTTGTATTGTTGCTTGTGCTATGATTTCCTTTAATTGAAATATCTCCCTAGTAGGCACGAGTAACCAAATTCAAGTTCGTATTGAAGTCTTGTGTTAACATACCTAATTTTTATTTTTACCTATTCGGTTTCAAAATTCTACTGTGGTTGGTTTACTAGTTGACTACTAGTATGTACCAAATGGTTATTGATGATCATAGTTGGTTTAGAGTGAATGTTGGACTTTTCCTTGAAAACCAAGCCCCAAGAATATACAATTATCATGGAACATTTTAGAGCTCATACTTTTCTACAAAGGATTACACTATTTTCATTCATCAAGAAAAGTTATATGAGGAAGAACCAAGTTGTTATGCTTTTCAACATTTTCACCTATATTTCCTATCTAATGTTTTCTTATTGAATGGGAAAGTTGGGTTTTTGGGATTTTCAAATTAAAGTTCTATGCTAGTGGTGTTCATCTCACATTTTGGTCTCCTTCTAAAATATTTTTTGGTATGTGCAAAACAAGCATTGGTGCATCTTTTAGTGATGAAATTTTTAAGGATATGAAAATTCTATATTGATTTAAGACATGCAATATTCAATATCTACATGACACATTTTCTTGACATTCCATTCATAAATTTGAAATTTGTAACAAGTATAAATTTTACGAATTAATTATTATATTGATAATTACAAAATTAAAGACGAAGGAAGAATAATATATAATGTAGGTTTATGTGAATGGGAAATGTTAAGACAAAGGAATAATTATATCATGATAGATGGACCATAGGGTTTGGGTTCCTTACCATCAATGTATTCTATATAACGAGGGATAAGAAAGAGAAGTTATCATTGTTTTTTCTTGTGTAACTAAGGACAAGGCTAAGAAGAGACAACATAGTAATGGATTAATGGCTCATGCATGACTCGTTTTTTAAATATCTGGAGCAATAAGGTTTATGGCTATGTGAAGAGTAGAACTCCAAATTTTTTCTGCAATAATCAATCTTCAGTGAATAGAATGTCATATCTACATAGACCTTTGAAAGAGTACTCTATTATAGGTGACGATAAAGTACATCATTTCCTTATTGGAAGTAATTAAACTTTTATCATGGTATAATTTAATTATAAATGATAACATAACAAATACAAATTTGAGAAAACCTGACCCTTGAGCAGAATTCTAGGGGATCTGGAGGTTAGGGAGATGACGTGCGTGAGGATTTCTACAACAACCAACCAGGATGCTGACACACTGGATGACCTTTTCCCCACAACGTAAAGCAACCATGGCCAGGGCTTAGACCAGATTGGGTGGCCTGCTATGCATTAGACAGGCGTGCTCCTCTAGGCTTCTCACTTGAAACAAGTAAAGGGTATCGTAGAACCCACAAAATAGACCCAGAACGATAGAGATTTGGATGAGGATACCTCTCACGTCACGGGTCCTGGCCACAGGGGTACTTTGGCAGTGGTGTATAACCCTTTTCGATTCTAGATAACAGAGTATGCAACCCTTGTGAAACAACGACCTCCACTGCAGACATGGAGGACCTCCTCTCACCTGAAACGCAACACTCCTAATGGATCTGACCATGGGAAAGACAAATAGTGTAGCCAAAATGAAGATTGGCTCAGAAGTGGACTAAATTTTACTACCTATAGACCAATCTCCATTGTTTACCACTGGTAAGCAGAACCTGTGACAACAAAGGAAGGGAAACCCTCTATGACGAGCACAGAAGCGCAAGCGCAAGTATGGGGCACCTATATGGGTGTGCCTTATACAGATATCCCACCACTTTGAATTCAAGATCTGGCTAAAAAAGAACGAGATAGGGCATCGTTATAGTCGGATCTGTCACCTCAGGGCACATGGGCAATAGAGCAAGCCCCTCCTTAGACATATCCACCCATTACTGAGAAGGATCTAATACAAATCTTCATCAAAACACTAGAGGGGAAGACTATTTGTTGGAGGATCTAGAAGGGGAGGAGGATTCAGAAGCTAAGGTTAAAAATCCAAAACCAACTCGGTATACCAGCATAACGGCAACACCTGATCTACTCAGGCTACAATTTACAAGACCAACACACACTCAAGGACTATGACATTACCACAAACTTGACCATCATGATTAACCTACGTTTGAGGGGTGGATGCAAAGGAACTTGCTTAAAAAGCATTAGATCCTTTAAGGACGTAGTCAAAGTCAAGGATAAAGCACAAGCCAATACGACAACTATGCTGAAGCTACTAGGACCTTACATCATAGAACAAAAATTTGATAATCTTGCTCTTACCATCACAATGCCTGAGGTAAACAATCTATACACAGATATCTATTCCAAATCAGTTATATCCAGATTAATGGGTTTTGTCCTAAATCTGATATGCTGCATCAATGGATATATGATGCTTGGTCACCATACTGTGAAATATACTTATGCCCCAAAGGATTATTTATAGTATGATACAGAACAATACGGGAAAGGGAACATATCCTTAATAAGGGACCATGGTTCTGGGTCAATGCAGTACACTTTATGACCCCTTGGTTTCGAAATTGCGACGCCAACACAATGGTGGTATCAAAGATGCCAGTTTGGGTCAGGTTTCACAACCTCCTACTACATTTCTGGCACCTGAATGTTTTAATCGCCCTAGGAAATACATTTAAAATCGACAAAGATAGACTTACAAGAGGAATATTTACCTTTTCTAGGATATGTATTGAGGTAGATCTCAATGAAGGATTACCAGAAAGCATAACATTGAACTTTAATAATACATAGTGGCACAATAGCTAGACTATGAATATACAACCTTCCGATGTTGTGGGTGTTTACAAACAGGACACCTCCACAGTGCATGTCCAAAAGCCAAACACACACCTAGATGGAACAAGAAGCAACATAAACAACCAAAAGGATGGAAATTCACAACCCCCCTAGAGGAAGAAGAAGAACAAGCAAAAAAAAAGAATACAAAGAAAAAATGGAGGAGCAAAAGACACATAACAACACACCTAATGAGGCGAAAGACCCCAACAACCCATTACAGCACAAAGAAACTCAAACAACAGGAATGGAAATAATCGACATCAAGCGAACTCATGGATCAGAAGGATCTGAATCTAACAAAGACTCTCCCAACCACACAAGTGAAAATCAGCTTTCCATTGTAACCACTCCCAACATCGGATGTTGGCGAAAAGTGGAGAAAAAGAAAGAGAGAAAAGAGTAATACCAATTTTATTTTTTTATTTTATTTTTTGTCTTTTATTTTTATTTCTCCAGGGTAGCTTTACTACTTAGTGTGCCTCATGCACACGAGTCCTGCTACTCTGTGTGCTTCATGCACACAAGCCCTTCGAGACAACTCTGGAATGCTTCATTGCATATACTACAATGTAATTCTCCATTTTAAATAATAGAAAGTTGTTGCTTTTTCTATAGCAAAAAAAAATAATTATAAATATTTAAAATACTTGATGTTTACAATCAATTTTATAAAGGGTTATGAGCTTCTTAATATTTTTGTTGGAATTTTAAATATTGAGATAGAAATTTGTAACGATAATATAACGACCTCAATTCCTTGTGAATGCTATAAGTATCTACTATGTGTCTTTTTTGTCAAATCGAATAGAAATATGATCAACATTGCTTTTGGTAATGAAAAAACACAAACATATTCTATTATATAAGATTCTTTGTTAATGTTAACAAAATTATTATCAAACATGGTTTATTTAGAAAATAACACATATTAAACTACATAATGAATTATAAAATTCATAACTATTTAATATGGGTTGAGTTTTAGTGATGTTTCTATGGATCATCTTATGATGTTGTGGATTTGTGGATTATTTAGAAGTCACTTCATTAGTAAGTCAAGTTTTCATGTTTGCTTCTCATGTTTTTACAAAATGAAGTAGAGCATGGATGGGAATATTTAATTCATGATACTAATAATGGGATCACAAATTATCTTAACTTTACACACAATATATTGACAACTTATCCACGTGAAAAGTACTAGAATAGAGGGATTGCATCAACCAAGACTTTTCAGCATATGAAAATATTAGTCTTCAAGAATTCATGTGTTGTAGTGATGGATGCATTAAAGAGGGACAATCAAATTAACTCAAACTGCTAGAATGGGATATTGATCGGTGGAGGTTAAGCCGTACCTATTATGGGAGCCTCATTTTTAGTATCTCCATCTATATGTTCTCCTTAGGCGATGGAATTTTTTCACAAAACTATTTTGAGTGTTAACATTTTTTGATTGCATAGTCATCTTGTTTCATTAATATACTTATATTTCTTGATAAAACAAGTAGCAAAAATCTGATTTGTGTGTTAGGATTCAAAATAATTTTTCCTTCCCCTAATATTATTTTTTAACTTGAGGAGGTGGAGGATTTTGAGGATGTCATATTATGTTCTTCTAAGAAATGTGAGTAGGCCTCGATGAAATTTATGGCCTCAATCGAGAAACCTGGTGAAAGCGATAGTTATACAGTAAAAACTATTGATATTTCTACTAGGATATTAGATGGCGCCTCCTACCTAACCTAGTCACAGTAACACAAAACTAAACTTTGAAGTTCCACTTTAATTCTTCTTGCTAAGTGTTTACCACAATCTTAAGGGACCTTGGTAAAATAAGTTCGTTCATGATTAGTCATGACATTCTCGTGTAATAATGCTTGTACATATCATAGAGTACATAACTCCATATCGATAACTAACCTTGTGTATCTATGTGGATAATATTTTGGTTATGGATGACATAGTATCTTGGTGGAAATATGGTTGGATCCATATCAAAATGGTGCTAATATTTAACAAAATCCTCATGTCTATTCATCAATTTCATGTGTGATTAGTCGAGACCAAATACGCACACTTGTACCTAGGATATAATATTATGTAATCCTTTATTGGAAGACTTCATTATCAACATTGAAGGAAACATTTATACCTTGAGCGACGAATAAGATGCATGGATAGCTTTCACGGAGCCACTAGAATGAACAAAATACCACCCTCCCAATACTTCTCGAACATCCCACACAAAAGGAGACACCATCAGCCCCGACTAAACGTCCATTCCCCACAGTGTCGAGTACACGCAATACAAAACAACAACCACCTACCATGAGGCATAAATATGCATGTCACCTAAAGTAGCCACTTGTGACCACATTAACTAGAGCTTAAGATTTTCGCTCCAATGGCTCCACCCAACAACAAAGAAGCCTATAAATGGACCAAAGAGGATCACTACTACTCATTTGTTCTAGAAAAAACTAGTTCCCACCCACCCAAACTGAAACTGCATAAGATGAAATAGGGGCCCTTACAGGGGCTGCATAAGCCTATTTTTCCTAATTTTGTCCCATGTAAGGATCTTTCCATGGCTGATGAGACAAAGAAAAGATGAATTCATGGTCCACAACTTGGAGTACTAGATTTGTTTCCATAATGGGTTAGGAACCTAGTTAGATGAGGTAGAAAGTGTCAAATAATATTCTTTAAGAGAGAACATAGCTTTTGAAAGGTGCCCCAACTGAAGCTTGCCTAGTTTTCCTTTATTCAGAATAGGATGCTTATGCAGAATCAAGGTGAGGTCTTCCCAATAAGGGGTGATTCCCACACTAGCCAATGACTTAGAGACATCTAAAATTGGCACTTCATCAATACATTTGAGTCTTACCAAATCTATCTAACTTTCTCCTCACCTAGATGGGTGGTAAAGGTTTGAATATCACATAGAATTTCCTCTAGATTAAGTATGGGGTGCTACATTGAGGCCTCCTCCCAAAATCATGTTTTATTGTCATTTCTGATCTCCCAAAAACAATGGTCCTCTTTTAGTGCCCGATTGCCTTTAGCCATATTCCAAATGGAGGATCCACTCTTTAGAAATTCTCACTGTAGATTAATCTGATTATGCAATGTACTAAAGTAAAATACTTAATCTACTTCTACAATCAAACTTGTAGAAGCTTAATTTATTTGAGCAAGATCAAATAGAACACATATAACAGAGAAGAAGAAATAGTCACACATGAAACATAGAAAATACTCAAGGGAAAGCCTCAGCTAAAAACCCCACTATCTGTATTATCATACAAGGTGGAAATACATCAAGATTACACAAAGCTTTAGCTCTCTCAACTATCGATCTCTTAGTGCAATCTCTCACTATTTCTCATAGACAAACAAGGCTTCTTAAAAACCTTCTCCTTTGCCTTCCAAGCTTCCTATTTCCTTGTGCTTCTCCTCTGGGATGATTTGCCTTCAACCTAGTGGAACACTACTCTTACACACTGTAAAACTGCGCAATCCTCAAGGAACCTTGTTCCTTCTGCATGGATGAGTTTCCTTTATAGGAAAATTCCTTCAGCTGATAGTACATTGTCCCTTTCTTTAATATCAACTGGGTCTTTCTCATAATAGATATGCATGAGTTATCTATAAGAGAACCCTCAATTATCTGGACTACACTAGTTACATGCATGCATGCATTAACTAACTGAACTCACAATTAGTTCGTCAAACAGTTTCAAACTAATTTAACTGGACTTAACTTAGTTAACTAAGCTAACTAATTACTAATCAAATAAAACTCATCCTTATCTCCTTAATTAAGGGATAATCTCCACAATCAAAGGGATAATGGTTGCATGACTTCACAAAGACTTCTAGCTTGAATTTCTCTAGCTAATCAATCCAAGATAAATTAATTAATTATTTTTCAAGCAGCTGGTGAGACTAAATTCGAATTTTAATTCTTAATTTTAATTCAAGGAAAAATTAAAATTAGAATATATCCTGAAATGCTATCTATAGGAATGATATTTATAACATTTCTATTTTTAGCATTTCGTGTTGCTATTTTCAACACTCCCTCTCAACAAGAAAGGAATTCAACTTGATCCCGATCATTAACCTTTGGAATGTTCTGCATGCAACACTTCTCTCAAGTATTGTTGCTCCAACAATTCCAGAAACAAAAAATATCTAACCTGAATCTGAATGATGCATCTGTCATCAAAGTCTCTGACTATTATTGCCTCTATCGACTGAAAACATTGTGCTTCTATTGACTCAGCATATTTGCACCATTGTCAATCCTTCTCTACCCTCTTCAGTGTTTGACTGCTCTAGCCTCTATCACTTAGACCTCTAATTACATCAATCCCACTGATTCCTCCCACTGCATCCAGGCTGTTGTTGGTCCTTTCTCCCAGCACTACATCCGCATTGCATCTCCTCTCATCATGTTGCATCGTGCTACCCAGTGCTACACTCTAACTTAGTTACTGAGAAGTAAGTAACTGATCTCCCAGCTGACCTCCCTGTTGGGCTAGAAACACCCTTTGATGCTAAAGCTCCCTCTGCCACTCCATCCACATTTTTCTCTACCCACTCAACCAGTCCTTCTACTCCTCGTTGGGGCTCCTATAGCAAGATCTAATCAAAGAGGCTAGGTAGCTCAAGGATCCTTCCCTTATTTCAACCTTCATGGGACTATCACTTCACATTGCCCCACCTCACAACTAGAGGTATGGCTGCATGTCATCCCTCTACTGACTTGGATCGAAATTTCCCCTACTGGAGGTCTATACATGAGTGGATGCCTCCACTCAATCTCCTCTCAACATCTTCAATCGTGGCTCCTCCATAATTGTATGAGAATTCTTCTGGGACTACATGTTGAGAGGTAATTTACTCTCCCTCTCAACCACCAAGTCTATAATATTGGCCTTTCTCCTCAAGGATTTGCATGCATCTTGAACGTCAAGAGCATACAGGTTTTGTACCCATGAACCAATTCGTTTCGCCTATCCCATGGTCATGTGTCTAAGGAAAACCTTTCCCTTAGTGAAGACAACATCATAGCCTTTGTCCTCCAACATCGCGATTGATACCAAGTTCTTCTTTCGTCCAGGCACATACTTCACATCTGTCAAGGTGATAGAGGCTCCATGCTCCCTCTGAAAAGAAACTATGCCCATGTAGGTTTTAACCCCGTACAAAAATCACCTGCATACGAATTCTAAATCACACGAAAAATAAAAATGCGAGAGCATAACACATAAAACACATATACACAGAGATTTCCCAATGGATCTCAAAACCGAGACTACCAGCTTGATTTTTCATTATATTCCTTTCAATGTTACAATACATATTTATACATGCCGAAGCATCCAATACCATGGACCGAAAACCATCGCGTCCAAAACCATGGACCGGAAACCATAGGTGGTTTTCCCAACCTAATATAGGGTCCAAATTTTTTTTTCTCAAGGCGCTGCCCCGATCCCCGTAGAGGGGGGCTACCCGCCCCCCTCAAACCCCCCGGACAGGGGGGGCTGCCGCACCCCCTTGTGACCCCCGCGCTGCGCAATCAACGCAACGAAGCGGGGGATCTGCCCCCCCTCTAACCCCCCGATTCACTACGTAGGTTAGTTGTGGAAAGAATATAACACAACCCAACAATCTCCCACTTGTTGTTTTCTTTCCACAGGGGGGCACAGGAGAGCTTAGTCATTTTTCCAACCCTGAAA
>APFE030527114.1:35615-56128 GCA_000404065.3 Pinus taeda
ATCTCAAAATCGAGACTACCAGCTTGATTTTTCATTATATTCCTTTCAATGTTACAATACATATTTATACATGCCGAAGCATCCAACACCATGGAACGAAAACCATCGCGTCCAAAACCATGGACCGAAAACCATAGGTAGGTTCGCCCAACCTAATATAGGGTCCAAAAAAAGTTTCTCGGGGCGCTGCCCCGAACCCCATAGAGGGGGGCTACCCGGCCCCCTCAAACCCCCCAGACAGAGGGGGCTGCCGCTCCGCCCCCCCTCTAACCCCCCGGTTCACTACATAGGTTAGTTGTGGAAAGAATATAACACAACCCAACACCCCACTCTTGAAACATCATACTGTGTGGTCTAAAATGCGGATGCAAATTAGAATTTAATTTAATGTCAACCCAGGAAGGTAAACTTAGAAGTGCTTGTCTAAATATATAGATCTAGAAAGATTCCTAATTTGTCCAAGATCTTAAAGTCCCCTTACAAGAACATATTCATTAAGATCTCTTTCAACATTAGAACATCTAATAAGAAGTTAAAAATTGAAATGAAATAAACCTAGATGTATTAATTGTATGAGATCTTACGGTTCTCTTACAAGAACACCTTCAAATAAGACTCTTCCAATATTAGAACTTTTAATAAAACTTGAAAGTTGAAATAAAAAAAAAACATAAAGTAAACTATAAACAAATGAGCATGTAAGTGAGGCCATGGGGGCCCTCCATAACTCCACCAGCACACCTCTTCAATGGAGACTCAGATGTAGAAGAAAAATTGAAGTATGATCCTTTATTTCAAAATCTCCAAAATTATAAGATTACAAAAACTTCCAGATTACAAATGGAGGAGATTGTACTCCTATTTATACAATGGGATGAGTATAATGATCATCCACTAATCTCTCTACTTTCCCATTATTACAAAATATGATCCCACAAATCTCTCAAGCATTTTTAAATACTTTCCCATTATTACAAAATATGATCCCACAAATCTCTCAAGCATTTTTAACTACTTTCCCATTATTACAAAATATGATTCCTTTGAATCTTCCATAAATATCTCACATATCTTGGATAAGATATTCCAACCAAATCCTCCATGATTTTGTCCTTAGGAGTTGGATAATATATGCCAACCAAATCCTCCATGCTTTTCTCCTTAGGAATTGGATAAGACATGCCAACCAAATCCTCCATGTTTTTCTCCTTAGGAATAGGCTTGCATAATTATCTCCTTAATATGGTGGAGGAGATATGGATAAGTCTCCTGGAATTAATTCTTCACATATTTCCTACACATCACAAAACTCACATATTCTTGAGATATATATAAAAATATGTACATTTTCTAATAATTAATCATAAATTCACTTGTAATACAAAAATGAATAAAATGGAAAATAAGAAGGTGAAACCCAAATGTATGTATGGAAATGATATGATAAAAGGTTAATGGGACGATGAGATGTAAGAAAAAGGTGGACGAAAATATGACATTTCTGAGTCCCAACATCCTCCCCAACTGGGCTTGTTGCATGTCGTCATGCAACCATGCATGGGTCTCTTTAAGAGCATTTGGCATCTTGAACTTTGGCTTTACATGATGATGTCTTTTAATAATAAATGTTTCCAGGATATGTGAAAGACATGAGTAACAATTTACATTTTCTTATGTTTGGTTCTTGTGTGACAACCATGAATACAAAGAATGTTGGTTCTTGTGTTAACAACATTCATCTTGTTTTCTGTTCTCTTTTCTTCAATAATAATGTAAACACTCACTGGAAATAATAAGCTATCAATGTGCATAAGAAAGCCCTTTTGTAATATTAATGAAGCATGCCAATATTACGTATGAAGCAAAGTGCAACAAATTACATTGGAAAATAAATGTTGGTGAATGGTAAGTGAGAAAAAAACTAGAGTGGTAGTGGTGAAGAAATAGAATCATGGAAGTGAATATATTTCTCCCTCCCCTCAACTAAATTGGTTGCATGTCCTCATGCAACTTGACATGGCTCATGAAAGGAAATATAGCATGGTGAGGGAATTTTCCAAGATATTCAAGTTGGCATATAAGGAATTTCATGATTAAAGATTAGAAAACAACATACCTCTACTTACCCAATAATTATGAACTATGCAAGAGGAATGTAGCTGCTCCTGCTACTGGATCAGGAAAATGTGACTGATGTTGTTGTAATTGGATCCTGGGAGATGAAGAAATATGAATTGTTGATGCTGAATCATGGGAAAGATAAATGTTGAAAGTGGAACTGTGGTACTCTCATAGATCAGAATGCATACTTCTGTAACTGCTGAGGGAGTCGTGAAAAAGTGTATAGTCTTCACCCGCTACAAACCCAATGGTACAATTCTAAACATGCGAATGAATGTGTCGATGTCGAGCATGAATAGTAATCATTGGATTACCGGCCATTGATGTATGCCATTAACCAATGTGAGGCAACTCACCATTGATGTCAATGAGTGCCAAGGTACCAGAGTACATCTTGCAAAGTGCGAATGCATGTGTCGAGGTCGAGCCACTTGCAAGATCTGAAGATCAAGGGACATTGATGTATTCCCATGATCATTAGCGAGAGAACTTGCCATTAAGGCATGCAAGCCTCTAGGTACTCTAAAGGAACTCTAGTCTATTTCCCAGATAAGGTGTTGATGTCGATGGGGCAAGACTTGTTGAATGGTGGGCCTTAAGGAATCCCACATCAGTCAACACGAGTTTGTATAAAAAGATTTGGTAGGACTATAATGGAAAGAACTCATGGACAAGCAGCGTGGTTCAGCATGGTGAGGAAAACAAGGCAATGTATTCATGGAAAAGGAATGACTTCGAGCGTCCAAAAATGAATGTAAGGAAATGCATGGTGTATGAAGATGAACTCTTGCTGTGAAAAATGGATATGTAAATGTCATGCTTTATGGATTTACAATTGGTGGAATTCAAAATCTGCTTCAAAAAGGGAGGTGCAATGTAGTGGTTGCGGAGTTGGATTTGTCTTTAGAATTTTTCATGAATTGTAGTCTTTGGAAGACCAATTGTCATCACAATGTAATCTCATATTGATCACTTTATTATACTGTAACCTGTAAAAAAAACATGGCAGAAAGAAAACATAAGTGTGTTCAAGAAGAAATGGCCATTTCCTTCATGATTCTTACGCAAAAATTTCATACCAAATAAAACATCTTAAGGACATTCAAAGTGTTGAAATTGACTTAATCATGATATTAAAATCAATCCATTCTTAAATAACCATGAAAAGTAATACTCCCTGTTTGGGTAAGATGAAATATGCTCGGAAAAAAGATTGGCATTAGAAAGATCTGTTGTGGTCTACATATGAGTATGTGATATAAAAGCATGCAACAGAAATATGTTATGCCAACTTTAAGCTATTGAAACAAGATAATCATCATTTATAGAATCCGCCAAATGTTTGAAATTTGTTTCCAAGTGTTCCATTATTTATTTTCAACCCTGCATGAATGTTGTGAAATTAATTTATTTTTTTTTTAAATAAAAAAAAAAGAATGAAAGTCAATATTTTTTTTTTAATAGCAAAAAAAAAAAAAACAATTTTTCTTTTTTTTTTAAATAAAGAAACATGAAGAAAATTTCTAAAAATAAACTAACATTAAAATGGATTTTTTTTCAATATCCTAAAAAAAAACACAACATCCTCTAGAATCAATGAAAAATCTGGCTTTTATGTAACTTTGAATTCCTCTGCATTGTTTGCAATAAAATTCAGAAAAGAAAAACAAGGCCTTGGCATCTGGGCTATTGAAGAATTTGATAACATGAGAATGACTTTCAGGGTCCTTAGTCAGAACTGCTACACGGGGAATACTGGCTTCTGCAACAAACTTCTCTAATGACTCAACATTGAAATCCTGAGAGTCAGAATATCTCTCATCAAAAAGGACAAGACTAACCTTCACCCATGACAAGAGACTAACATTTTAGGCGTATCTTTTACCGTCCATGGGCGCAGCTTTTGAATGCATCAAACTGTTTTGATGGCAAGCCTCATCCACAAACTTATTAAATAGAGCGATAATTCGAGCGGCGCACAAAACAAGCAGCATCAGGTCTCCACATGAATCACATGCCTGTAACGTAAAGAAATAGTGTGTAAAATGGAGATAGTGAGCATGAAAAAAAAACAATCAGTTTCCGGCATAAAATCTAGCATAAGCATAAGAATAAAAAATTCTTCTCCAATCTTAATGCTCGGCAGCATTCTCTTCCTAAGACTGTGAACCACTATCACTTTTAAGAGGCACAACAGTATTACAAATTGTCATAACTGTGAAAAATTTACAACTTCAGGGACCTTGTTTGCAATAGCCCGAGCCAAATCAGAATCTTTTAGAGCATCATTGCTTTCATTTCCATAGCAGACACCATTGATGCAGCATCGCCTTAATAGAGATAGGAATCATGATTCAGCAAAGAAGCTTGAAACATAGTGACAATAAAGTCGTACCAAGGTCCTTCTTTCGGATATTGCACATGTCATTTCTTTCGTGCTTCAAAGGCTTTCCAAACATTTCCAGCAACACCCAGAATTACGACCACAACTAACTAGAACAAAAAGATTGCACCAGTTAACTTGTCAATCATTGAATCTACAGCTGTAAACTTGGGTTCTGGAAGACCTCTGGTCATACCCAATTTTGTTTCGCTCCTAGTATAAACAGCTACTCCACATGTCCATTCTGTGTTCCTAAGATAATAGGATTGTAACAATGTCTTTTGTTAAAGGGCATAAATAATTGTCAATGAAAGGTGGAAACAGTTGTAGGTTTGCATCAAACCTTCTTATATCTTTATCTGGACATGGACATTCAATGAAACCCTTGATTTTATGCAGCAGATCTGGAGTCAAACCAACACAAGGAGGAAGTATAATTCTTATTTGGTTCTTGTTGAATTTGCTTCCATCTTGCATCAGATAATGCATGTTCACAGACATGGCACTCTAGAGCATCCATTCGTGCCTAATGATCAAATGTGCAACCTTCCGAGAGGCCACGGATTCTGCGGTTCTGAATATTAATATAATGTCGAACCGGATCTGACTCGGCTCCAACTCCAGCAACAATCGCAGCTGAACCAACTGCTTCAATAGCCATTGAAATTTTAGGATGATCTTTCACTTACTCACAAAATTCTTTATTGTCGCATTGCATATTAGTTCTCCAGCAAGAGTATGTTTATTTGAAATAAATCAATATATTTTCTGATCTTCCAGATCACACAAAGTGCAAGAAGAGAGCATACTAATCTCTTGTTTTTTTATTTTTTATTTTATTTATGCAGGTTAGCGTGGATGGATAAAACACAATTAAGATCTGCGACAAAACCTTGCATTATCTACACTCTTTCTGCAATGTTGTGGGGGAATTTAGACTCTCAGAAGACAAGGCTTTCCGATAATCAAGCTCCTGGCTCACCCGTGATATAGAAACAAGACATAGAAATGCAAAGATATGCAGACTAAAAACATGATGATTTTTTTTTTTTTTTGAAAACAAGACTAAAAACTTCTAATGATAATGAGTTCTAATGAGATCTCATTTTTATTTTTCTAATCTTTTCTACATTAACTTGAAAGATGTTTTATTTTCTAAGTAAAAACATGCTTCCAGTGAAGCCATCTACTGACTAAAAATTCGAACATGCTCACATCAAGATTTAAAAATTTTACATTATGTTTTGCAAGTATGTGAGAATCCTATCTTAGAGTTGGCTCAAGGTTATTGTCCTTGCTCTCCAAGAAGTACCTCTTCAACATTGTCAAATTCATCATTCGTAGATGGATTAGTGAGAAATGGGGGGTTTAAAATAAAAACTAAATTTAAAATAACTATGTACGAAAAATAAAAATGCTCCAAACTTTGAACTCCTTTACGAACCCGCTGTCACCAAGTTCCACAAATTAGTCCATAAAAACAAATGCATAAAATAAAGACTAAATTCTTGCAGTTGCACTTCCCCAGCAACGACACCAAAATGTGTGGTCTAAAATGCGGATGCAAATTAGAGTTTAATTTAATGTCAACCTGGGAAGGTAAACTTAGAAGTGCTTATCTAAAATATATAGATCTAGAAAGATTCCTAATTTGTCCAAGATATTAAAGTCCCCTTATAGGAACATATTCATTAAGATCTCTTTCAACATTAGAACATCTAATAAGAAGTTAAAAGCTGAAATGAAATAAACCGAGATCTAATAATTGTATGAGATCTTACGGTTCTCTTACAATAACACCTTCAAATAAGACTCTTCCAATATTAGAACTTTTAATAAAACTTGAAAGCTGAAATCAAACAAAAACATAAAGTAAATTATAAACAAATAAGCATGCAAGTGAGGCCATGGGGGCCCTCAATAACTCCACCAGCACACCTCTTCAATGGAGACTCAGATGTAGAAGCAAAATTGAAGTATGATCCTTTATTTCAAAATCTACAAAATTCTAAGATTACAAAAACTTCCAGATTACAAATGGAGGAGATTGTAATCCTATTTATACAATGGGATGAGTATAATGATCATCCACTAATCTCTCTACTTTCCCATTATTACAAAATATGATCCCACAAATCTCTCAAGCATTTTTAACTACTTTCCCATTATTACAAAATATGATCCTTTTGAATCTTCCATAAATCTCTCACATATCTTGGATAAGATATGCCAACCAAATCCTCCATGATTTTCTCCTTAGGAATTGGATAAGATAGGCCAACCAAATCCTCCATGCTTTTCGCCTTAGGAGTTGGATAAGATATGCCAACCAAATCCTCCATGCTTTTCTCCTTAGGAATAGGCTTGCATAATTATCTCCTTAATATGGTGGAGGAGATATGGATAAGTCTCTTGGAATTAACTCTTCACATATTTCCTACACATCACAAAACTCACATATTCTTGATATATATATAAAAATATGTACATTTTCTAATAATTAATCGTAAATTCACTTGTAATACAAAAATGAACAAAATGGAAAATAAGAAGGTGAAACCCAAATGTATGTATGAAAATGATATGATAAAAGGTTAATGGGATGATGAGATGTAAGAAAAGGGTGGATGAAAATATGACATTTCTGAGTCCCAATACATACGTTTCATCATCACCCGTCTCTATGAGTATCTTGAGGTCTTTCTCCTCCAAGGTACTGAATAAAATTTCGAATGAGGCTCTACTATCAAGAAACCAACCAAAACCCATCATCGATGAAACCATGCATGCGATGAGGGTGAAGTCCATATCGAATTCAGATTCCAATGCCTCACCTTCAGATCCTTCTGAGGATCCCTTCTTGGACTTCTTCGATGTGCAATTAGTTTCATAATGACCCATCTCGTGACAATTAAAGCATCTCACTTTAGATTTGTCACCTTTCTTCCCTTCATGAGAAGAACTCGATTTGGGATGAGAATCCTTCTCCTTCCCTTTCCTTGCCTTACTCGCTAAGGCCAGATTTGCTTCATCCTGCTTGGATGAAGAACCATCTCGTGTTCTCCTCCTAATCTCCTCCTACATGAGCTCCGACCATAGTCATTCCCAATACGACAATTTCTCTCTTTCATTTACTGGGTCCTGGAAGCTATGCCAGCTCTCAGGAAGACTGAGGAGAGCAAGACTCACCATATAATCATTGGTTGTCATTATTCCTACACTTCCAAGCTCATCTCTGAAGGTGGTGAGCTTGTTCAGATACGTAGAAATAGTGTCGCCCTTTTCACACTTGATTTTCTGAAGCTTGTCCTTGAGTGTGAGCTTCCTCTGTGTTATGTTGTTCTGATATAGGTCCCTCAATGTCTTCCACATTGAAAATGGAGTTTCCTTCCCATGGAGACTCAAGACAATATGGTCTCAAACTCCCTCCAAAAAATCCTCCTCACTCTCACCACAAAATTCTTCCATTCTGCCAATTCTTGGGCATTAGTTGTTGATGGCTTAGTGACTTGTTGATCAATGGAATCCTTCAAGCCATTCTCTTCTAATACCGCTTCCATGCAATACTTACATCCTATGTGATTCAAGCTGTCATCTAGGGCATACTCGAGTCTCAAGCCATTGAACGTCATTGGTGAATTTTAAGGTGTAATAAGAAATCAATTTTTTAAGTACAATCAAGAACTTCAAACTTCAAACTTTTCCCTTCTCAATATGTTGTTCACAGCTTTGATCACCTTTGCTCTGATACCATGTAGAAATTCCCACTATAGATTAATCTAATTATGCAATGTACTAAAGAAAAATACTTAATCTACTTCTACAATCAAAATTGCGAAATCTTAATCGATTTGAGGAAGATCAAACAGAGCACATATATCAGAGAAGAAGAAACAATCACACATGAAACATAGAAAATGCTCAAGGGAATGCCTTAGCTAAAAACCCCTCTATCTGTATTATCATACAAGGTGGAAATACATCAAGATTTCACAAAGCTTTAGCTCTCACAGCTATCCATCTCTCAGTACAATCTGTCACTGCTTCTCATAGACAAACAAGGCTTCTCACAAACCTTCTCTTCTACCCTCCAAGCCTCGTATTTCCTTACACTGTTCCTCTAGGAACATTGTTCCTTCTGCATGGATGAGTTTCCTTTATAGCAAAATTCCTTCAACTCATAGTACATTGTCGATGTCTTTAATCTCAACTGGGTCTTTCTCAGAATATAAGTGCATGAGTTATTTATGAGAATATCCTCAGTTATCTAGAGTACACTACTTGTATGCATGCATGCATTAACTGAATGATCACACAATTAGTTCCTCAAATTGTTTGGAACAAAGTTAACTAGAATTAACTTAGTTAACTGAGCTAACTAATTACAACTCAAATACAACTCATCCTTCTCTCCTTAATTAAGGGATAATGTCCTCAATCAAAGCTATAAATGTTGCATGACTTCACAAATACTTCTAATTTGAATTTCTCCCACTAATTAATCCAAGATGAATTAATTAATTATTTTTCAAGCAGCTCGTGAGACTAAATTCGAATTTTAAGTCTCAATTTTAATTCAAGGACAAATTAAAATTGGAATATATCCTGAAATGATATCTATAGCAATGCTATTTATAGCAATTCTATTTTTAGCATTTCTTGTTGCTATTTTCAACCAAGAATAAGTGTTGTAACAGTCACGCAAGTTCTGATGTGATGAGACCTATCAACCATCCCATTGACTTGAAGGTATTGCTGGAGAAATATTTCATTATTGAACTACGAAGCTATTACCTTCTATTTAAGCAAACAAACCACCAAAGAATTCATTTCTAATGTGTGTATATGTAAAATTTCTCCTCTGTCTCTTGGCACAACCAAGAGAAAACTGTGTTGGCTCTTCAATGCCTTCTCCTCTAGGGTTGTCTTCTCGATCGGTGAGAGATAACATTGAAAATGGGAACTTCTTACCCTCAACCACCTTACTCCAATCTCATTAAGAATGTTAGTGAAATTTTCCAACTTCATTCAACCCCAATTGCATCACATTAAATTTGTCACACCATGTCTTATTTTGGTTGCAAGAAACTTCTACATTTAATTCGGCTAGGTACGGGTCATGTCTAGGTGAGAAAGTAAGTGGATTTAGGTATTAAATTTGGTTGGGTGTGTCTGTTAAGATACACAAATAGGTAAGCTTCACTTAAGCCAAACATTTGTAAGTTTGTACCTTCCTTAGTTGCATTAATTAACTTATTTTAAATGATAATTTTCATATGTTTAATTAGAGTTCCGTTCATTCATGGTTCTCCACAATGGTGTTATAGTCAAAATTATCATTACAGTGGTAAGGTTGGAACATGGGAATTTCATAAGCCCACCCACTCCCAAATTTTGTAGTGCACACAACCTAGTATTCATAGAAATATTGTAAATTTGTTCCTTGTTGGAATAGAGAAAATAGTCATTAGGAGAAATTATATTCACTCAAGGCCTTAATGTCTTCAGGAGTGCCCATAAATTTGGGGTTAATGTTCTTACTAGTACCTTTTTGTCTCGATGTTCTCTACCAATAGGGGTGTTTTAGTTTTGGGGAGTTATACTCATAAAGATGGATATGTTACCATTGGTAGTGATGCCTTTTATAGATCCTTTGTCCATAAGAAAAACCCACCTAGGGGAAATAATCCTTTTCTATTATTTTTTTCCCAAGACCCTAAAATCATAGGAGTAATAAATCCCTTTGGTATTGATTCAACCTCTAAAATTCAATTTATGGGAAGATGATAAAGTCCATGTGATGGTCATCATTTTTCCTAGATCCATTTGATCAAAATTAGTTGCAACTTTTAGGGTTTCTTGATATATTGGATTTGGATAAGATAACCAATCATCACATATGATATAACCCATTTGGTCACCCACGCCTATTAAATTTTCTTCGAATATCCCAAATTTTGATGGAAATCTAGTAGCTAATCGGATGGCACATATCACCATTGATCATTTATGGTGTTTATGTATCTCTTTTGTGGATGTAGGTTAGTTTAACTTTTATGAATCTTTTAATTTTAATAGTGTGACTGTATCATGAAAATTTAAGTTTATTATAAATTAATGTCTATCTCACTGTACCGATCATTTATTTATATTAATGAATTTAATTTATAAATATATTAATAATATTATTAAAAAATATGAAAAACAAATGAGTAGAAATATACAATTTGTAATTTGTAATCATATGGGGTATCTAGCTAGACAAAATTTGTAATTTGTAATCACAAGTATCTACAGGAATAGGGCACGTTACAAAATTCTCTTTTAAAATATGGGATTTGACGATTGAAGGTGTAGTTTTCTTGTGAGAGAAGCATTTATTAGGTACCCACGGGTGGACTCACGAACTAATTTTGGTAGAGCGGCCCATCGTTATTGAAATTAGTCATCGATAGCAAGGAATTTTCATGAATTGCCTCAAATCTCTGCCTGCGTTAAGGGGAGGTCGTGAAAAAGTGAAAAAATAAGATCGAGGTTGTGGACAATGAGATCTGGAAGGAAACTTTGACTCTGAGGAAAAATTGGAGTTCTCTGAATAAGTATAACGAGTTGGAGAGTTTGAGAGAGGGTTTCAAGGAATAGAGGAATTTACTCTCGAAAAAGCTTGAGAAATGTTTGTAGTTGTATTTGATTCACGAAAATGGTGACAGTACCATTGGGCATGTTGATTGTGAATAATATTATCCTAGAGTGCAGCTGTCTCAAGTTGGTGATGCTAGTCGTTGATGCTAAGCTTGTGTCGAATTGAATTCCCTCTCTACATTATTCGAGGGTTCTATAAATATGCATAGCATATGGTGGTGGCTTGTATCAGGAGTATCAAACTTTATGTGTGGAAGGAGGGCCGCGTTTTCCCCATTGCAATGGAGAGTTTGTCAAGAAAAGAGAGAGACCAACACCAATGTTTTAGAGCCACGAGACGAGGGTTTCTACGATGAGCATTAAGGGCATGAGGCCCAACGGTTATACCCCTTACTAGCATTCAGGGCAACAGAGCACATAATACTTTATTGGTGGGAGGCGAGGGATAGATATTAACACCCTAATTCATAGGAAAAGCAGGAGACAGGGGCGACGGCTCAGTGGGAAACAACAAGAAACAATGGGTAAGGTCGGCGTAAAATGGAAACAGGCCAGTTTAAAATGGAAACAAGTTGGCTGAAACCACTAAAATCTTTTTGGTGTAGAGGCAGAAAATCATTTTGGCACAAAAATGTTTTAGTTTTTATATGCTGGGGCATTAATTTTTATTTTGCGAAGGAAATCAAAGCTGAGCTAGAAGTTTCAAGGAAGACAGTAAAGTTTTTATTTTCCACAGCTATTTTCCTTTCAATTTGATGTATTTTCCTTACATAGTTGTAGGCATTGGGATTATTTTCATGGTTTATTTGTAGGATTTATTAATATGATTAGAAAAACTATATATTGGTGGCTTAATGATTGTTTTTGCAATTTCTTGCCTATCTTATAGAAACTATATTTGACCATTCCTAGTCACAATTTTTCTTGGATATTTTTCTCATTTTTTCTGACCCTCTAAAGATTGATATTAAAATTACCAATCGGAAGGAAGAAAACCTTCTTCATAACCAACTCCCTATACTTCAGTATCTCAAGTACCAGTTGTTATGCAATCTTTTAACACATGTTGTTTTAGTTTTGGATGAGTAGAATCATTAAGCCAGAATGATGTTTGTACCATTACAGCTGCTGACAGTGTCAATTATGATCACTTCATAATTGAAATTTGTAGGTGCATAAGCACACATAAACATTTTCTTCTATCAAATACTAATATTGAATGATGACTCTGCATGTAAAAGATATTCTTTCAACCTACCAATGCAAGATAAGAACCCTTAGGAGCATTTTCCTTTCTGGAAAATGCTTGCAAAATATGAGAACAAACACATATCCTGGCATAAGAGCAGTTATGGAAGGGGACTACCAGGAAAGTGTGTGTAAAGTGCAATGATTAGCTTCTGGGTTTTTGTCAGTTAAAGTTTTTTAAGTTTAGAAAACTAAATCACGGTAAGTGTATGGCAGAATTCTATCACATTAGATAAATAAGGGGACTAGATAATAAACAAATCTAACAAGTACCTATTAAAACATACCAAGGGGAATTACCTTTCACAAGTAATATAAAGAAGTTTAAATGTTAGAACCCTATGGTTGACAACACATGAAACCAATATTCTACCCTTCCCTAGAAGGATGTGAATAAATTCATGCACACTCATTTGTACAACATATTCATTGATTATTTCGATCCAGTTTTGTTAAATGTCATAGTAAATATGAAGGGTTTCTACATGATTGTATTAGAGTTTTATGAAGAGATCACTATATATCTTATATCTGTGTTCTCAACATGATATCAGTGTGACTCTTCCTGCTGTGGCTAGTAGTATTTACAGGGCTATCTTAGGTTTGAAAAAATAGTGTTTTCAATGATTTTCTGGGGAGCACAAATAGAATTCTAGGTTTTTCTACCCTCTCTTCCACCAATACTCTCCATTATTTTATGTCTTTTCATTTTCCCAGAAAATTTTAGGGTTCTTTATTTCGTATTGGTGCTCTTCTAAGGCAGCACACCATATCATTTCATCTATCATAATAATTCCTTGGACTCCTATTAGTAGTTTCCATGCATGCTAAATATGCTTATTTTTTAAGCAAACAACATAGTCTGAATATATAGTACCATATGGACAACTAGTAGCTAACTTTCCCATTATTGTACCTATTCTTACATGTTCATATTCCTTATGACGAATTTCAAACACTTTAACCATGCAAGGAGTATTAATTCCTCTTTGAAAATGGGGTTCCAACACTATTCTTATACCTCCAAAATGGAGATAGGATTATGTCATCATCAATGAAAAATATTAAGTGAAACTATTTGAGTAGCAGGTCCAAACACATTGATTTTTACTTCGAATTATTTTAACAGAGGTTTATTCATTAAGAGCTAAATAATATTATTCTTATTTTCATCATTACTAGATAGTTTAGAAGGATTCCTTAAAATCTAAACATTTAATTTCTTTCCAAATGTTGATTTCACAGTTTAATATAAACTGATGATAATTTATTTAAATAATTTATATACAAAATTATGCTTGTTTGTTAGGAACATTGCTTGTTTGTTGAGCACGATACTCAATCTTGAGGGTTGTTAGTATGCCCTCTTCTTTTGTAAATCTAGGGAGCATCTAGCCCTTGCCATCAAAGGCATATTCAAGAGCATGATTAAAAGGTAGAGTCAATCATGTACCTGGGCTACTCAAGAAGACCTCTAACACCACCAAAAAGCCCACAAGGATGAATCCAGCTAAAGCAACTCTAGTCCTCCCAATCTTCATTTCGTTGAGTGAGTTGGGCATGATTAATTCTCTTTTAAATATGGATCTCAGTTGTGTAATATTCTCAACCCATAATTGCAGAGAGTCAACCAACCATATATATTAGTCTGTATTATTCTGGGAGACATCTTAATACATGTGGATGTTTTGTTCAGAGTGCAATGGTGGATTTTCCAGGTCTCCACCACTAAGCTCCAGATGATGTTCTTTGTTCGAGACATTTTGCTGTTTTTTGAGACCAAAAACCTCCTTCAGAACTTTAGCGATGGTTGTTTCCACTTTTGCTTCAAAATCTTCTACCTAGTATTCCAACTTGTTCATTTTGGTGATTAATAAATCCGTTGTTGCATGAAGGCATTCCACATATTTTTTTAGATCACCAAGTCGATTTGAAATCAAAAGAAAGTGGAATGGATATCACTGATTAACTTCTCTCCTATATTAGATATCAACTTTGAGATTTCCTTTTTCATCATGTCGAGTTTCTCGTCTATGGATTTATCAATACAACTCCTAGAAGTTGAGACAATATTATCTGCTCTTCAGTTTCTGATAATAATCAACTGCGCTTTTAAATTTTGTATCCAACCCTTTATATCTTTGTCGAGGCCCGAGACAACAACAGAGGAGCACTGCTCACATTCAATGATTACCACATCGATCAAAATAAATTTGAAGATCCATTGCTAAAACAAACAATTTGAGACCGCACATGAACAAAGGTGACCAATCCAACTCTGAAACAATACTATCAGGTTCCACCCTGATATAGTAAGTTAATATTTTATCATTGTTTCTCCACTTGTCCTGATACCTCTCCATATTCCTCATGTGTTTCCATCTAGTTTCATGATTAGTGTGCTCCTTCATCCAAAATAAACGATCCTCTAGCCTCTATTTCTTGGAATTAAAAACATTTTTATGCGGATTTTCATAACCTAATTTCTTCTTAATGAGGTTCATTGGGACTATCCTCACCTAAAGGGGTGAAATCATGGGATATGTCATACAGATAATTTATTTTGGTCTTCCATAATCATTCCTTGTGCCAAGTTAACTCCAATATTGCCCTATTCATCTTCTAAAGTTAAAGTGGTTGGTATCAAAAAGCTAAATCATAGTAAGCGTATGGGAGAATTTTATCACATTAGGTGAATAAGGGGACTAGATAATAAACAAATCCAACAAGTAGCTATTAAAACATACCAAAGGGAAATTACCTTTCACAATAGTATAAAGCAGTTTAAATGTTAGAACCCTATGGTTGACAACACATAAACCCAATATTCTACAGAGAGATTACTTTGCATGATGAGACAACAATTTAAGACAGTGCATTGCCCTTTATAATATAATCCAGAGAAAATTCATCTCTTACCCAAAAGAGGATCTAAATCAGATTTTTTTTCTAACACAGAGGTCAGAGAGAAAAAACCTTCTCGCCAGATCTATGCATTATTCATATTTATGGATTGTCACTATAGCCCGTGTTGATGTGTATAACACTATTTCTGTAACATAAAAGCCTTCATGATTCAAGAATTCCACTGATAAAAAAATTGTGCTTAAGCATTGATTAATTGTTAGAGTATGGGTAATCTCCACTTAAGACAACATGGCAAGCCACTACGTGATGTATTGAGTGCTTTAATTTTCTTACATATGGGAAAGTTACCCACTTTATTATTTATGACTAGGTTGGCCAAGTCACACTTTTGGCACTAGTGCCCAACCCTAGAAGGCTATGAATAAATTAATGCACACTTATTTGTACAACATATTTATAGATTTTTTCGATCCATTTCCATATTTACCCAAGTAAAATTCTCTATTTTGCTCTCTCATGCTATTTTTCTACAATTAATATTGTTGTTTTGTTAAATGTCATAGTAAATCTGAAGCGTTTCTACATGATTGTATTAGAGTTTGATGAAGAGATCACTATATATCTTCTATCTGTGTTCTCAACATGATATCAGTGTGACTCCTCCTACCCTAGCCAATAATATTTACAGGGTTGTCTTAGGCCTGAAAAATAGGGCTTTCAACCATTTTCTGGGGAGCACAAACATAATTATGGGATTTTCTACCCTCTCTACCACGAGTAATCTCCATTATTTGATGCCTTTTAGTTTTCCCAGCAAATTTGAGGGTTCTTTATTGCATATTGGCGCTCTTCTAAGGCAAGACACCATATGGTTTCATCTGCCATAATAATTCCTTGGACTCTGATTAGTAGTTTCCATGCATGCTTAATATGCTTAATATGCATTTCTTTTCAAATGTTGATTTCACAGTTTAATATAAACTAATGATAATTTATTTAAATAGTTTATATACAAAATGATGCTTGTTTGTTAGGAACACTGCTTGTTTGTTGAATACCATATATGTAACCTCATTGGTTTCACTAGTGTGAATATATAGTGGGTTGGGTTGTATTGCATGGGATGGGGTGATTCTGACAATAAACATAAACCCTTCTTCTAAAGCATATCATAATTTACAATAGCAAGAAGATGTAGTGGTCCATATATTGTCACAGTGGCAACTACCCTTCTCAATGGATGTTAAATCCATGGCTACCGAGTTACAACTATCATAAATGTTGAGGGATATGTGTTACTCTGTCTTTTGTGCCTTTAGTATGCCCTCTTATTTTGTAAATATAGGGAGAATCTAGCCCATGCCATCAAAGGCATACTCAAGAGCATGATTAAAAGGAAAATACAATCATGTACATGGGCTACTCAAGAAGACAGCCAGCCACACCAAAAATCCCACAAGGATGACTCTAGCTAAAGAAACTCTAGTCCTCCCAATATTAATTTCGCTAAGTAAGATGGGCATGATTAATTCTCTTTTAAATATGGATCTCAGTTGTGTAATATTTTCAATCCATAATTGCAGAGAGTCAAGCAACCAGAGTTTCATTTAATTTTCTGCAATCTCTCACTTTAATCCAACTTTTGAATGTTGTTATATAAATCCTAAACAAAATCATAGGGAGAGTTTGCTTTGATATTGTTGCTCATGCAGAATTCTACATCATATGATGTAGAGTCCTTGGAAGAGAATGGTGTCAATCGCTGTCACATTACATATCAAACCTCAATTGGAAACAATGCCAATCACACCACGTCTCAAAGGATATATCATAAATGTTGAGGGATAGGTGTTAATTTGTCTTTAGCACCTTTAGTATGCCGTCTTATTTTGTAAAGCTAGTGAGGATCTAGCCCTTGCCATCAAAGGCATATTAAAGAGCATGATTAAAAGGTAAAGTCCATCATGTACCTGGGCTACTCAAGAAGACAACTAGCACCACCAAAAAGCCCACAAGGATGACTCTTTTAAATATGGATCTCAATTGTGTAATATTTTCAATCCATAATTGCAGAGAGTCAACCAACCAGATTTTCATTTAATTTTCTACAATCTCTCACTTTAATCCAACTTCTACATTTTGTTATATAAATCCTAAACAAAAGCACAGGGAGAGTTTGCCCTGATATTGTTGCTAATGCAAAATTCTCCATCATATGATTTAGAGTCCTGGGAAGAGAATGGTGTCAATCACAGTTACACCATGTCTCAACCCTCAATTGTCAAGAATGTTGATCACACCATGTCTCAAACGATATATGATAAATGTTGAGGGATAGGGATTTATCAATACAATTCCTGGAAGCTAAGGCCATACTCTCTACTCTTCACTTTCTAATAATAATCAACTGCACTTTTGAATTTTGTATCCAACCCTTTATATCTTTGTCTTGTCCCGAGACAACTTCAGAGGATCTCTACTCACATTCAATGCTTACATCATGTCCTCGCTCAGAATGAATTTGATTATTCATTGCTAAAACAAATAATTTGAGAGAACACATTAACAAGGGTGACCAATCCAACTCTGAAAGTGTACTATCATGTCTAACTGTGATATAGGAAGTTAATATTTTAACATTTTTTCTCCACTTGTCCTGATACCTCTCCATATTCCTCATGTGTTTCTATCTAGTTTCTTGATTGGTGGGCTCCTACATCCATAACTTAATTTCTTCATAATAAGTTTCATTGGGACTATCCTCCCTTGAAGGGGTGCAATCATGGGATATGGCATACATATAGATTATTTTGGTCTTCCACAATCATTCCTTTTGCCAAGTTAACTCCAATATTGACCTGTTCATCTTCTAATTGATTGGTATCCATTTTCATATGGCAGATATCAAAACTCTCAAACTTATCTAAAAGGATCTTTATTCATTGGTATATTAGAGGAAATTCATTCCCCCTGCAATCCTGTATCTTATACCATTTTTGTATGGCAATTAATGAGTCTTCAAATGCACTTATGTTTTGTTCAGAGTGGAATGGAAGATTTTCTAGGTCTCCACCACTTAACTCCAGATGATGCCCTTATATATATTCAAAAAAGAATGTACTTATATATATATGTTTTTGAGAAATATTATAGATATGTTAGTAAATTTAGTAACACTACATCATGTGAATTTAGTATCTTGTAAATTTTGAATTGGTCTACGTTCACTACATGCATTTTAATCACAGAAGTGCCTCAATGAAATTAGTATTACAAGCATAAACGTTTAAACCAACATATTTTAGAATAATTTTATGGTTTTACACATTGTCATATATTTCAAAATTTATTTATTTATTGTTCCTAACTAGTGTCCACAAACTTCTCTTCATAGATTTCTATTACATTATTCTATACAATATGGTAGGCGAGGTATTTATGTTGCTTTTGGTATTTGTAGTATTTATTTTGCTGATTTAGTTAGAGGTTGGATTTATTTTCAGAAATAACTTTAAAACGATACTTCAAAAGTTTGTTTGTGACTAGTTAGATGCTTGTTGGAACACTCTAATAAGCTTGCCTCAAAGTGTTGGAAAAATCTTCAATGCTCACTCAACACATCGGTAAATTGTTGTTCAGGGTTTTGAACCTAGATCTCAATTTTTTTTATATCTAATTCCTACAAAAGCACTAAACACTACCTTGAAACAACAAAAAAACAAAAGTACAAACAATCAAGTGATCAAAGAGCCAAAAAATACAATTAAAAACTACATATTCATAAATTCACTCCCTAGGTTTATTCATTGGTCATGTTCTCTTGAAAAAGAAGTAATACCCTAGTTAAAAATTGCAGTCTTATTGTTTAAAAAACATGGTGCATTCAAGGAAATAGCACATCATCATATGAATATTCAGATGAATGGGCAACAATACCTACTCCAGGTATAGATGAATACTTCAATGAAATGATATATTGCAATTGCAAAATGTGCCAATGTAGGAAACTAAAGAAGCAAAGGCTTGTTGGTATCCATATATTGGACCATGGAGTTTATATAGAAGAGGTATATTATAATTAACAAATTTTTATTCTTATAATAAATAAATATGCACATTATTTAATACATTATTATTGATCATTTCATTTAATTTTTTAATTTATGAAAATCCGCTTCCAGTTCCCAATATTCCTGAAGAACCAAAGGATGATATTCATTATAGTGACTCTCAAGGTGAAGGAAAGGACACATTTATGGATGAATCCACTTTGCAGATAAATGAGGCTAGTGTCAATGAATTTATCCAAGACTTTTACACATCTTTTGAAGGATATTTTGATTCACCCCTAGCTCATTTGGCTAGGACACCTCTTTATGAAAATACTAAATCTTCTATATTGGTGACACTTATGTTGTTGTTGAACTTGAAGGTTACACATGGATTGACAAACACATGCTTTACTAATATATTAAGATTGGATTGATATTCCTATAAATTAATGCTCTGTATGTCTTAAAAGTTTTGAATATCATGTATACTTATAAAAATCATTTGTTGCACTATGCAGACTTTTGGAAAACAAAATACTTCCAAAGGACAATAAGTAGCGTCATTATCATAGAGAAGTATCTTCAATAATGAAAGACATTAGAATAGAGTACAAGACATATGATGCATGCGCAAATGATTATATATTGTACTATGGAAATAATGCAAATTTACAACAATGCCCAATTTGTCACACAAATAGGTATTGTCAAGATCAATTATCCAAGAAGGTTCCTTATAAAGTATTACAACACATTCCACTAAAGCCAAGGTTTGAGAGAATGTTCAAATGCAAGGAGTTGGAAAAATATATGGATCATCATACACAATGGAGGAGCCAAGATGGTGTCATGCATATGGTTGCATATAGTAAATATTGGAAAGATATTGAGGCAAAATGGCCACATTTAAGAAATGAGCCAAGGAATCCAAGAATTTCTCTAGCGATGGATCGCATAAATCCTTTTGGAGATCTTAGAATAAAATATTCTATTTGGCCAGTGTTAATTATAAACAACAATCTCCCCCCTTGGATGGCAATGAAAAAGGAACATGCAATGTTAACTCTTATCATACTAGGTACTAGAACATGTGACTGTAATGCTTTCTTGAAGATTATATAAAAATATTTCAATTCAGTTAATCCTAATAAACAAATCTTTGTTCACTTAGGGAAATATTAGGTAAAGGATATGGATGT
>APFE030527114.1:56376-74071 GCA_000404065.3 Pinus taeda
GTAATATAATATAAACTACATTTATAATTATTATGTTCATTTTAGCATTTACTAAATATGGGTTCCAATCTTATTATAGGACTACAAACAAAGGGGAAACATGGATGTCCATCATGTGGGCCAAAATTATTGCATAGGCAGTCAAGGGATCTCAATAAAATTGTCTATGATGAGTATCCACAATTCTTATAACAAAATCATGGCTATCGAGTGCGTGATAAACATAAGTTCAATGGAAAGGAAGTGGAAATGAGGAAGCCACTAAATATGAACCCTGCTAGGTGGAAAGCGATGTATGATAAAAAAGAAAGGACATGTGTTCCCCTACGACTGAAAAGACTCTCTATTTTCTACAAATTAGAATATTATGAGAGCTTTCTAACAGCCCACCTATTTGATGCTATGCACATCGGGAAAAATGTGGCAGAGTGATCATGGAAACATCTAAATGGAAATAACATTAAAGCACAAATGTTAAGAAAGGACCTTTGAGGTTCCAGTATCATGCCAAACATGTGGTTGCACGAAGACAACTCATATGTTCATGCTCCATGTACATTTACATCAAATGAGAAAGAAAACATCATTCCTGCTATGAAAAGCGTAAGATTTCCTTTCGGATTTGTTACAACATTAAAAAACTTATTCACAAGAGATGGATCAGAGTTCTCATGCCTAAAAACACATGATTGGCACAATTGGATAAAGGTAACATTGTCACATGTTATATTTGTTGGAAACTAAATTAGAAAATTGTATATCCTAGTGATAATATCAGTTCATGCATATCTGAACATGGTTATTTATTAATATTCATGCGAGTATAGTGATAAAATCAGTTATGCATATTTTAACATGGTTATTTGTTAATGGTCATGTAGTATATGTTGCTTGCAACAATACCAAGTACTTTTGACCACAATGTTACTTTGACTATTTACAAATTATGTAAATATCTAAGGTATTTTTGTAGGTAGGTCTCATCTAAAGAGATACATGAAGATGACTTGAAGTATTGGAAGAGGAATGCTTCACTTTTGATGTGTGATATTCAAATGTGCTTCCCTCCAAGCTTCTCTAATTCTCAAGAGAACTACCTTGTACACCTAGTAGAAGAGATTGAACAGTGTGGTCCTATTCATATTCAAACAATGTGGCTCATGGAGAGATATATGAAGGTCTTAAAACAATTTACAAGGGAAAAGGCTCGATCAAAAGGGTCTATAGTTGAGGGGTACATGGTTTTCCAGGCCATGGTTCATTTGAGTGAGTATTTACCTCAATTTCATCTTGAAGCTCCGCGATTATGGAATTATAACCAATCTCAATCATTTGAAGGACAAACAATAGAGGGTGAACTGACTTCAAATAGGATAAAGGGTATAAAAGAATGTTAGGAGTTATTTTTATCTTAAGGTTTATAATACATGGCTTTAAATAATTATTAATTCATTGAACAAATACATTTTTCATTGTAGATGCTAAGAAGTGGGAGGCATTACATTTGTATGTTGCATACAATTCTGACTTTATGTTGGAATGGATGGAGGAGTACGCTGAAAAAAAGAAATTAGAAGATGAAAATGCATGGGCTGATATATATTATAGACATGGTGAAAACACTACTCAAGGATTTCCTACAAGCCATAAAAGAAAGTGGTTAGAGAGATGATCAAGGAATTGGCTAATGACCAATATTGAACATGAGGCAACAAAAGGGAATGATAGAGTAACACAACAACAATTGAATTTCATTAAAGGATCTATAAATGGGGAGGTGATATATATAATATATTGCATATATTTAATAAATTTGTTGTTATCTTTCATATACTTGAATCTAATTAGTTGATATTTATATGAATTTAGGTAAGATATTACAAAGGACTATGGAATTTTGGTCATCATTTTCGCATCAAAAAAGTTGATGAAAAGAGAGAAATGTATGATTGTGGAGTTTCAACATCATTCGAGGTGGAATGTCATTCACATGAAAATGATAGACAACCACTCACAAGAACACTTCGCTACTATGGAGTGTTGGAGGACATTATAGAGCTTGATTTTATGTCTTTCAAGAAAGTTATTTTTCATGTTGAATGGTACAATCGTATTGAAGTGGGGAAGAAAACACTATCTTTCTCCATAATAACGGATTCCATATGATCAAATACATCTAGGTTTGAAGCCACTTATGAACCTTATGTGTTTCCAAGTCAATGTTACCAAAATTTTCTCATTCCAAATTTAGAATAACCTGGTTGGTCATTTGTGATTGATTATGATCCAAGAGGACGAAGAGTAGCATTTGTTCAAGATGTAGAGGACCATGTTTTAATTGAAGATGTAGAAGTTCCCCCTGAAGACATAGATGGCCAAGATGGAGATGATGAAGAATTTATTGTCAATGATGCATATGACTAAGATAAAGACCAGGACGAGTTTACTGAAGTTTTTGAAGGACATGAGCAACCACATGGGTATCAAATCCATAACGATGATGAATTCGTTGATTTTAATTTACCTATAGTTGAAGGTGATGAAGACTATGAAAATGATGGTATTTTTTTATTTGTGGATTTAGGGTTTATTAATGATGGGGTATATATGCCATTAGATGAGGAGATTTCATGTGAGGATGACATTTTTTGATGACTATGTTTTCTTTAAGATAGTTTTAAGGATTCACTACAATATAATTTTTCTTTACAAGTTAAGAATTGAGCTTTTAGTTGTAATGGATGTTAAGTAATTTGAATGTTTAATGTTTACTTGTGAGGATGACATTTTTTGATCACTATGTTTACTTTAAGATGGTTGTAAGGATTCACTGCAATATAATTTTTCTTTACAAGTTAAGCATTAAGTTTTAATTGTAATGAACATTAAGTAATTTGAATGTTTCATGTTATATTTGTGAGGATGACATTTTTCGATCACTATGTTTACTTTAAGATGGTTGTAGGGATTCACTGCAATACAATTTTTCTTTACAAGTTAAGCATTGAGTTTCTAATTGTAATTAACATTAAGTAATTTGAATGTTTACTGTTTTACTTGTGAGGATGACATTTTTCGATCACTATGTTTACTTTAAGATGGTTGTAAGGATTCACTACAATATAATTTTTCTTTACAAGTTAAATAATGAGTTCTTAATTGTACTGAACATCAAGTAATTTGAATGTTTAAGGTTTTGCATGAAAGACATATATATTTGGTGTTATCGATTCTATTTTCTTATCATTTTTTTCATTAAGGTTTTCTTATTTTTATGTTATTGTGTGTTTTTGTAAGAATGTACCCATGGGTGTTACCGATGCTACTATGGGGGACTTAATGATCTTCACTACTTTTATGGAAATGTTAACAAATGCACAAGGGCAAGACGTTGCTATGATGATGCATGATGTAAGCTTGAATATTGTCTTTTATAGGTTCAATTACCTTATCTTCCTTATTATATTCTAACTTATGTTTACGGAATGTAGGTAATCGCTAAAGTCATTCCATCCTCTATAACACCTTACAATACATCTAAGGTAATTCTAGTGGTAAAACTTGCTCAATATATTTTTGCATTTAGTTAACTTATTTCACTATATCTATTTATTAATATTTGTGTTTTTACTAAGTGTGCATTTTGTTGGCATGTAGGATTCATTTATGCCGCTCAATACACCCAATGTTGGCATGTAGAAATCATTAATGCCCCCATATACATCCAATGTTATGCAAAATCTAAGATTCAACTATCTATTTGTGTGAGTTTGATTATGTTATTTGTTGAGAAATATAGGGAATATATTTAATAAAGCTTTTGCACAACGACTCCATGATTTATGAGGTTACCAAGCGCTACATCTTGCCTTTCAATGGATCACCCCATTTGTTTTTTACTTCTTGTACCTGCAATACTATTTTAGCAAGTAACCCAAGCAATATATTATTCCAAAACATGATGTCAAGTTACTTCTCTAGGGTTCTTATGTAATCAAGAGGTCATTTTAGGGTTTATTAAATTCAAACCTTCTATCATACTCTTTTCCCTTTATGTCATTCTTGAGTTTATCCCATGCCCTAGAAATCAAATCATAGGGAACAAATACCTTAAGATTAAGGTTTCTAAATACTAGGGTATTTCTTAAAATATAAACCCATGAATTCAACCCTACTACATCTTATGATGGACCCTTTAAAATAAAATTATTATACATACCTCATGGACACCTATCTATAGTGCTTATTATTTTGGTTGCCATGATTCTTTGCAATGGTACTATACATTTCATTGATCATTTGCCATATTCAAAACCTTCTTTTAATGAGTCTTCCGATATATTGTCATTCTATAATGGGACTTGCTTCTTCATGTGTTCCATTAAGTTATAGTATGGTTGCTTATGGAACATTTCGACTTGGTCCTGGAGGGTCGTTTGAATCTGTTTAACTCAAACAAAATTTTATGTGCAATATGTAACATGCCGAAATCGGTCTTTATGACAACGACACAATGAAACATTTTAAGAGCTCACAATCAAAGATTGATCTAGAATACAATTCCTTGAGCATGAAACCCACGCCTTAAACATAACAAAAAAATAATCTTCTTTTTCCTTTTTCTACATAAATTACATAGAATTGTGATTACATATGTCATTATGAAGACCAAGCCTAGTTACATATTTCAACATTATTCATTTATCATTCCATCTTATTATTTATATTTGTGGATGCAGGATGTTTCTAGGGTGACTCCAACAAGTATACAATCTATTGGTATGGAGGGTCATATTATGCGATCTACATCTAGACCAGAACCTCATAACATGCCCTTTACATCAAATGTGGGTCCAGTCAGAATTCTCCCACCAAGACCGAAACAAGTTTCTTTGAGGATTCTTATAGACTCACAAACAAGAATGTTAAGGCTCTTACTAGATATTCCAGCAAATGTTCAAATCAGACAAGAAATAATTAAACAAATTCAGTTATGGGAAATGTCATTGTTGGAGAGTGTAGCCTTTGCAAGAGATCAACAACTAAAATTATTTTATTTTTTTATAATTTCATTTGTTATGTTTAGGATAATTATTTTCGAAATGAAAAATAGTTTCATATTTTGGTTGGGTTCTTAACAGTTCCATAATTTCATTATAAATTCAAGATGTAAGTGACAAAGTGCCTAATGTACCTAAAAGGGCATCTTCCTCAATCCCCAAGACTACAACAATATCATCAGTGACCACAAAAGGAATGCAAGAAGTTACAATCTTGCTCACTTCAAAAGGAAATGTCTTGAAGGATGAAATGGGGTTGAAATTTTATCACTTTATTTTTCATTGTGCCGAACAATTATTTGGAGATACCATCCAAATGGATTGGAGGAAACAAGCCAATGCCTAAAAAGAGGAACAATTTAAAGATGTAGTAATAGCATTTGGTAATCCTGGATTTGATAAGGAACTTATTTTATAGATTGCAAGTAAATACATGCACTCAAAGAGGTCGAAATTAAGGTCAAAGTTGAAAAAAAGCTTGATGTATCCACATCCATCTTGGATCACAGACCAAGTGACATGGGATGAACTTATGAAAAATGCCAAATTTAAGAGGAAAGTCCTCAAAAATCCAAACTATATGCCATCTACACAAGGAGGAGCTAAGAGATGCCTCTAGATACAAGGAAAGCAACCCAAGATATGGTGTCAAAAATTGGATCTCACAAATTAGGCTCTAGTGGATATAATAGTATTTGTGGTGGCATGGTAAGTGATATTTCCATCTATTACATTTTCTATTTTAGGCAAAGTAACTATGGTCATGTTGAGTTAATTGTATCTTATTAGTTATTTTACCTTGTAAATATTATTATCTTTGTTAATGTAACCTCACCAATTTCAAAAGGAAGCTTCAGAGGAAGACTTAAAATATGCTTTATTACATGGCTCCAAAGGTCTTCACCAACACATGATAAATCGAGGGGAAAAACTCATTACTTGTTATGGATCTGAGGTTAGTTGTTTATAATATTTTATGAATAATGCAATAATTCAATTGGAGGTATGATGTTATTCTAAAAAGTTAAAATGTTTTGTGTATAGGAATCAAGTGAAACATCTCGGAGTGAGCATAGGGAGGAGATACAAGCACATGATGATTCATTTGTTGCACACAATCATTCAATCTTGATTCCTCAAACTTGGTAGGAAACCATTGTTGAATTTCAGTGAATGGGAGACATAAATAATGAGGAGGGTGTTCAATTTGATGAGCATTCCACACCCACCATTAATGTAGTGCCTCCCAAAAAGAGGATAAAAAGCATTGATATGTGTTAAATTTTAATAACTTGAGCCCACATCGCTTTAGCTTCTAAGGAGTGCACTATGTTGTGAGGGTCCAAACATATGCTAATTCTATGTGCAACAAAACATAATTTGAAGATACTTTGTTTTTTTTATGAGTACTTACAAATTATGGGCATCACTAAGATCGTTTCAGGTCCTATCTTGTATTATTTGTTTGATTATGATCAATTTGATATGGTTATATTTGTGTTGTATGTAGATGACCTGGTCCTAACAGTTAGTTTAAAAACTCTATCCCATGGTGCAAGAAGAAACTAGCAAGTGAAGTTGGCATGAAGGATACCAACCTCATGAGTTATTTCTTGGCCTTGGAGGTTTAGCTGAGTTGAGGCGAGTTGGTCCTCGAATAGGCGTAAGTAGGCAATTGAGATTCTGAAGAAGTTTTGGAAAATGGACAATAAACCCTAGGCTACTTTTATGATACATATTTTGAAGTTATGAGTAGATTCAAATTCAAATTTGTTTGATTTGTTAGTGTACAAAATGTATACAGGTTCCCTAACATGTCTGGTAGAATTTAGCAGAAAAATTGTTGTGTGGATGAGATCCCTTGTCTCACAAACAAGGGGGGCGTATACACCAATTTAGTGTCCAACTTGGTTGTTAATATACGGTTGAGCTGAGGTTTCTGCAAATCTTCTCCATGGCCTGAGGTATGTGAGGTACTTAAAGGGCACACTGGCATGGTGCTTTGAGTTGCTGCATGCTTTAGTGGATTTTGACTAAGCCTGAGATGCAGGTGGCAGGAAGAGTGCTTCATGGTTTTATTTCGACTAGGGTTCAGATATAATATCTTTGTTAGGATGGGATACCCATGTGTGCAAGTTGAAGAAGGCTCTTTTTGGGCTAAAGTAGCCTCCATGTGCTTGGTACTGATGGATTGATGAGTACTTACAGATTATGGGCATCACTAAGACCATTGCAGGTCGTAACTTGTATTATTTGTTTGATTATGATAAATTTGATATGCTTATATTTGTGTTGTATGTAGATGACATGGTCCTAAGAGTTAGTTTAAAAAACTCTATCCCATGGTGCAAGAACAAACTGGCAAGTGAATTTTACATTAAGGACATCAACCTCATGCATTATTTCATGGTCTTGGAGGTTTGCCTAAGTTGAGGTGAGTTGGTGCTCAAACAGGGGTAAGTAAGTAATTGAGATTCTGAAGAAGTTTTGGATAATGGAAAATAAACCCTAGGGTACTTTTATGATAGTTATTTTGAAGTTTTCAATATATTCAGATTCATATTTGGTTGATTCGTCAGTGTACAGAAAGTAGATAACCCCCCTAACATGTCTGGTAGACTTTATCAGCCAAATTGTTGTGTGGGTGATATCCCTTGTCTCACAAACAAGGGGGGATTAGACACCAATTTAGTGTGCATCTTGGCTAATAATATATGGTTGAGATGAGGTTGTTGCAAATCTACCAAAGAATCCATGTACCAGCCTTAGATGTGTTTTTTCTGTTCAGTTTAGTTCAAAAATTAGAATTCCATGTGGATCAAACTCAGTTAGGGCACACTGTTCCTCAGGTGAGGTGATATGTTATAAGCATCTACTACATGTATCATGTGTACACTTCCCTAGAGTAGAATTACAGTTTGATTAGGATGCACTAGTTAAGGTGTCCCTAATGCTTTTGTTATTCATTTAGTTTACCAAAGTTCTAAAATTAGAATTCCATGTGGATCAGGCTTAGCTAGGGCACACTATTCCACAAGTGAGGTGATATATTATAAGCATCTGGTGCATGTAGCGCAGGTACACTTCCCTAGAGTATAATTAGGGTTTTATTAGGATGGACTAGTTAAGGTGTATTTGCAGTTTTTATTATCCATTTAGTTTACGAGAGAGTGTGTACATTGTTTCTCCTTTCCCAAGCTAATAAAGACAAATAAAGATGATTTTATGAATGTTGTAAATTGGTTTGTTTTGCTGTCAGTTTTTAGTTAGCATTTGAGATTTCAGATCTAGCACACAGAGGTAGTTTTGAGAGTTCCTTAAGTTTGCAGGTCTGTTTTCCATGTAGTGAAATTTTAACATATTGTTCTAGACATCCAAAAATTGTATGCTTCAAGTAAAGTCTAGTCAAGCCTTCCTAACCTTTTGTATGCACTAGGGATGACTTTAGACAACTTGTCTTCATCTCAATATTTTCGGGAATTAGTATAAGTATGTAAGAGCACATAGATATTCAGTACTTTCTAGCAATTTTATTGCATTATGGTTGGAAAAAATACTACATATCAACTGGTGCTTTAAACATGTATTTCAAGTAGATTTGTTAAGCAGATTTTCTTCTTCAGGTATGAGCACATGGGTATTATCTCTGGTATAAGAATAATTTCTTGCAATCAAAATATTATAAATAAATATGATACTGTAAGCCTCTCTTATTTAACATAACTCTTTTTACTCCTTTATACCATTTCTCTAACCATTCATGAATTCATTTTTAGTGTATCAAGAGGTTTGTCATTTGTACATGGAGATGCCATTCTAGACATGTACAAGTCTGACATGGAAAGGGTAATCTTCTAAGGTAAGAGTAGAGAATATACTTTGTACCATAGTGATTTTTTTGTGGGAATAAATTGCTACATTCCTTGCAATTCAAATAGGTAGTGGTATTCATTCTATTGATCTATCATTGAATGGGTTTGTTCTGATAGTCTTAGCCTTTTTGATGACATTCTTTCCCTTGTTTTGTATTTTCAAATTCTAGATGGGACATTGTTGCATTGGCTGCAGGATATGAGACTCTTAGGTTTTGGCAGGTCTTTGGAGCTCCTGATACCTTAAAGAGGACAAAGAGTAAAGATGCGGCTGGTGCTTTTAACATGTATCTCATGCATATCCGTTAAGTAGAATTTCCTCCTTTAGGAATGAGCACAGGGGTATTAGCTTCTCACACGGATTTAGCCAGAACTAGCTAACCTTAGGGAAATATCCATATATGGTTAAGATAAGAGAGCTTTACAGGTCACACTTCTAGAGCACTGCATCTGGCAGAGGTATTGATTGTATTGATCTAACGCTAAATGCATTTGTGTTGAAAGTCTTTGTTTTTGCGCTAACAGTCATTCCTTTGTTTTTGTCTTGACACAATGATAACATTTCCTTTGTATTTGGAGCTCTTTATACATTAAAGAGGACCAAGAGTAGAGATGTGGCTTGTGCTTCAGACATGTATTTCAAGCAAATTTTCCGCTTGAGGTATGAGCACATGGGTATTATCTACAGTATAATAATAAATTCTTGCATTCAAAATATTATAAATAAATAAAAATAAATGTAAGCCTCTCTTGTTTAACATAATTGTTTTTCCTTCTTTATACCATTTCTCTAACCATTCATGAATTCATTTTTAGTATATCAAGAGGTTTATGATTTGTACATGGAGATGTTGTTCTAGACATGTACAAGTCTGACATGGAAAGGGTAATCTTCTCAGGTAACAGTGGTAAATATACTATGTACCATAGTGATGTTTTCTTAGGAATAAATTGTTACATTCCTTGCAATTTAAATAGGCAGAGTTGTTCATTCTATTGATATATCACTAAACGGGGTTGTGTTGATAGTCTTAGCCTTTTTGCTGATATTCTTTCCTTTGTTTTATCTTTTCAAAGACCAGTGGGTAGTTTTTCGCATTGGCTAGAGGAGATGAGACTCTTAAGTTTTGGAAAGTCTTTGGAGCTCCTGATACCTTAAAGATGACAAAGAGTAAAGATGCAGTTGGTGCTTTTAACATGTATCTCACACATATCTATTAAGCAGATTGTCCTCGTTCAGGAATGAGCACAGGGTTATTATCTTCTCACATTGATATAGCCAGAACCAGCTGACATTATGGAAATATCCATATATGGTTAAGATAAGAGATATTTACACGTCACACGTCTAGAGTGTTGCATCTGAAAGAAGTATTAATTGTATTGATCTAAGGCTAAATGAATTTTGTGTTGAAAGTCTTTGTTCTTGTGCTAATAGTCTTTCCTTTGTTTTTGTGTTGACACAACGACAACCTTTCATTTGTATTTGGTAAGTCTTTGGAGTTCTTGATACCTTAAAGAGGACTAAGAGTAAAGATGCAGATGGTGCTTTAAACATGTATTTCAAGTAGATTCGTTAAACATATTTTCCTCTTCAGGTATGAGCACATGGGTATTATCTATGGTATAAGAATAATTTCTCGCGTTCAAAATATTATAAATAAAGAAGATATTGTAAGCCTTTCTTGTTTAACATAACTATTTTTCCTTCTTTATACCATTTCTCTTAGCATTCATGAATTAATTTTTAGTGGATCAAGAGGTTTGTGATCAGTACATGGAGATGTCGTTCTGGAC
The DNA here is from genome assembly GCA_000404065.3 of Pinus taeda. Classification (NCBI taxonomy): domain Eukaryota; kingdom Viridiplantae; phylum Streptophyta; class Pinopsida; order Pinales; family Pinaceae; genus Pinus; species Pinus taeda. The sequence continues at coordinate 67,106 of APFE030527114.1, forward strand.
ATGTACAAGTCAAACATGGAAAGGGTAATCTTCTCAAGTTAGAGTAGAAAATATACATTGTACCATAGTGATTTTGTTGTAGGAATAAATTGTTACATTCCTTGCAATTCAAATAGGCAGTGGTATTCATATAAATGGGTTTGTTCTGATAGTCTTAGCCTTTCTGTTGATAGTCTTTGCTTTGTTTTATATTTTCAGAGTCTGAATGGGTATATTGTTGCATTGGCTCTAGGAGATGAGACTCCTAGGTTTTGGAAATTCTTTGGAGCTCTTAATACCTTAAAGAGGACAAAGAGTAAAGATGCAGATGGTGCTTTTAACATGTATCTCATGCATATTTGTTAAGCATATTGTCATCCTTCAGGAACGAGCACAGGGGGTATTATTTGCTCACATTGATTTAGCCAGAATCAACTGATCTTATGGAAATATCCATATATGGTTAAGATAAGAGAGCTTTACAAGTCACACGTCTAGAGTTCTACATCTGGGAGAGGTATTCATTGTATGGATCTAATGGTAAATGGATTTTGTGTTCAAAGTCCTTGTTTTTGTCCTAACAATCTTTCCTTTGTTTTTGCGTTGACACAATGACAACCTTTCCTTTGTATTTGGTAAGTCTTTGGAGCTATTTATACCTTAAGGAGGACCAAGAGTAAAGATGCAATTGGTGCTTTAAACATATATTTCAAGAAGATTTGTTAACCAGATTTTTCGCTTCAGGTATGAGCACATGGGTATAATCTTCGGTATAAGAATAATTTCTTGTGTTCAAAATGTTATCACAAAATCAATACTGATCGCTGCTAATCAGTTAGACTCTATGTAACTATTTCAGACCAGACTTATGGCTAAGGATTAGCCTCCCTAACCTGAGAGGGCTCTCTCAAAATAAACAACTGATTTATCTTTAAACACTAAGAGGGCTAACTCTCGTAATGAGAACTTAAATAAACATGATGGTTGGAAATACAACATAACATTTCTTCCATTGGGCTCTTGGAGTCAAACACCATTTCAGTAAATTATCTACTACTCATTCATGTAAGTCAAGGCATGTAATGTTTAAACACTCAAAACATTTCTCAAAAGAACCTCAACTCATAAATATACACAGGAAGTCTGAGCACTAGGTGAATTCAGAGTGATTGTATATCTATAGAGCTGTAAAATACGAAGGATAAGACAAAACCACATACATCTTGAGCATTTGAACAAAGTATGAATCTTGAGAAGAAAAAGTAGTCTTTCTATTACTGTAAAAAGTCTTTTACACAGGCCAATATAAACTCTGTTTTTTGCATAAACATCCAACACTAACAATTTCACTAAAACATGATGAAACAGTGATGTCTCATAGTTATCCTTTTTCAACTGAATTTTATCACACATCTTGTTGAGGCTACGAAACAAGTAGAATGGGATATCTATAGATGCTTTGCCTGTAAAATGCAGCAACAACTTAAAATGATAGGAGTAAACTTTAGTATATCTCCCTTCACATGTTGAATACTTTTGAATACATGTAAGGAGAAGTGCATAGTGTTCCTTTACATAATTCCTTGGCATAGCCTTTGTAAGATCTTCATTCACATAAGGTTCCTTCAAGAATTCCTTGCAGGGGTTCATATCAAATTTAAAGTTTTTAAACCACTCCTGCCCTCCTCTCGGAATTTCAGTCACCCTAGCAATAACCTCTGGAGATACTAGGAATTCTAACATAGACACTTTAGAACTTAAACCTGTAAAATTTAAGGAAAATGCTTTTGTTACCTCAGCATGCCCACCTTGCAGCTTCTCACAAAATGTCCAGCAACCAGCATCCTGAAAAGCTTGTCTTACACCTTCATCTCTTAATGCAAGATCCAATCCCACAAGTTCTGTTCTTTGACATCTTCCGGACCGATGCCCCTTCTTCTCCATTTCGCTTTGAAAACTTTCGCATAGAGAGACACCACCATCTTCAACTCAAATGACAAATTCAAATTTTGGAACGCAGGCTCGCTTGCAATCAGTTTCTTTAAGGAAGAAACTCGGGCTCCTTTGCAATTTAACAGTCTTATCATACAAACGGGTCAGTTCATGCATCACTAACAGACATCATAACATTGCCATGCATTACAAAACCATTTGAATGATTTTTATGTGCGTGGCTATGAACCTATTGGTGGAATGATGGCTCATAATCGCTTGGAAAGGACGCCAACTGACAATAAACGGACGGACACATTGACTCATCCCCCCAGACATGACATTTTAAGGATCAGTGCTGCAAAATTCCCGAATCCGCGATTTCATAGCGCAGATAGTTATAAATTATCAAAATGCGCTACGAAATGGCTGGTTACTAACATGCTACGAAAAAGCTAAAGCATCATTGCGCTGCCAAATCAGCCAATAAAACTGCACTGCGAAAATGCGAAAAGGGCCAGTGACATAAGCAAGATAAGACAGGCCTTATACAATCATGATGGAGGATGGCTAACGGTATTTGAAAACGATTTACATTAATAACTTTCTAAAACATGATCCCTAAGTAACGAACATAGGACAACAACTATTTGACACCTATTTTTGACAATAAAATTTTTTGGACAACATTTATGTACATGTAACTGCATTTCTTGGTGATAACAGTGGCTCCACTTGGGATAGTGTGCTCCTGTAGTACACTAAGGACTCGTAGAATCAGTGCCTTTGTCCATTTTATTAAACTCACACCAGCTGACAAGCATCCCTTTCAAACTTTGTGGGCCTTCTCCTCGGGCTAAAGCTCTCTTGTTCAGCTTGTCATTTATTTTCAACAAGAAACATTCATAAAACGGTTATATACAATGCTCATGAGATACTTGGTAAACTTTCACTGATTGTAATGCTTTAAGAACCTACCATTAACAGGTCCTCCAGCATATAGTGATCCATCAACTTCTTGCAGAGTGTAGGTGTTATTCCCATGGAAAGCAGAAATCTGATATGGCCCCTTCCATAAATTTTCAAATTTGCCATGTTTACCTTTTTCTTCAATTCTAGCTTCCCACTTCAAGACTTTGTCATTAATCTGAAATGTAACCTCTTTAATCTTCTTGTCAAATGCTCTCTTGACCCGATTCTGATTTTGTTGATGACCTTCAAACACTTCATTTCTTTTCTCCTACAAAGCTATCAATTGATTAATCCTTCGCTGTATGGCATTTGGTTCCTCTTCTAATCCTTGAATTAGCTTCATAACCGGTACCCCAAGAGATGTTGGGAAAATAGGCTCTGCTCCATACACAAGTTCATATGGTGATGTTCCAATCGACCTTTTTCTGCAAATGCGATCATCCCACAAGGCATACTTCAGCTTTAAATGCCAAGCCTTTTTATTTTCTTGCAGCAGTTTCTCGATAATCCTCACAAGACTTTTGTTTGAACTTTCAGCTAGACCATTTCCCTGTGGATAGTAAGCTGTGGAATGACCAAGGGAAATATGGTACTGATGACAAAAATTTATCATCCTTTTAGACTTAAAAGCTTGAGCATTGTCTGTGATAAGCTTGAGTGGACAACCAAACCTTGACAAGATGTTATTTTCTAAAAAGGAAATTATCACTGAATCATTCGCTTGCCTTGTTGGTACAGCCTCTATCCACTTTGTAAAATAATCAGTGGCTGTGAGAATCCAACGATGCTGCCCTGATGAAGGAGGATGGATTTCCCCTATAAAATCTAATCCCCACTGCTGGAAGGGTGCTTCAACATAAATAGGAACCAATGGCATAGGCATGAGCTTTCTTTTACCTTCAAATACTTGACATTCATGACATGAAGCTATCTTTTTATAAATATCTCTGAACATAGTTGGTCAAAAATACCCAGCTCTTAAAACTTTGTTTGTAGTAGCTTTCCAATAGTGATGGCCTCCACAATCTCCCTTATGAAATTCATCAATTACCTTATCCGCTTCTTCTTCAATGAGACAATTCAGCAAAATCCCTCCTGCATCCTTCCAGAATAAATTCCGCTCATATACAAAGTATCTAAGAGATTTCAGCTTGGTGAACCAAGCTTTAGATTTAGAAAGGTTATCAGGGGCTCTATTGTGTTGCAAAACAAAAGCTACATCCCTATACCATTCTGATGTCAAGAACTTTTCATTGATTTGGACCAATTCTTCTTCATTCTCAGATATCTCTGATATTTCTGTGCTAAAATTGATATCACTGCAGTCCAAGTTTGACTGAGTTAACAATTTTGCTAAGCCTTGACCCTTTACCAATTTAGTGGGCTTAATTTCAATGTCATACTCTAACAGCTTTGCTATCCATTTCCCTGTTTTTCCATCTGGGTCAGCTTGTGTAAGAATATCTTTTATAACAGCACTTGGCACGTATGCAATGATATGAGAATGCAAGACATAAATTCTGAAATCCTTAATTGCTTTCACCAATGCATATGCTTGTTTTTCTAAGATATTATATTTCAGTTCGGCATTAGCCAATGTCTTGCTAAAGAAAGAAATGGGCTGTTCAATACCTTGACTTCCCTTTTGCAACAAGACTCCAGCTATTGTATCTTCAGAAGCAAATGTGAAGATCAGAAATTCTTTGGTGAAATCAGGGCTGATAAGAACTGGTGCTTGAGTAAGTGCTTTTTTAATCTCTTCATATGACTTCTTTGCTTCAGCTGTCCACTTTAACTCTGCTCCTTTCTTTAGCATCTTTGTAATGTGTTTAACTACTTCAGCAAAGTTAGGAATGAACCTTCTAACAAAATTAACCTTACCCAAAAAAGATTGAACCTCTTTCTTGTTTCTTGGCAAATCTAGCCTCTGAATGGCGTTGACTCTATTAGGATCAATTCTAATTCCCTCTTCAGAGATAATATGACCAAGCAATTTGCCAGAAGTCAGAGCAAAGATACTCTTAGTTGGGTTTAGAGAAATACCAAATCTTCTACACTTGAGCAAGATCCTTTCTAGGTGCTTTAAATGGTCCTCTTCCTTCTTTGAAAAGACTGTGATATCATCGAGATATACCACCACTGATTTATCTTTTTCCTCAGCAAAAGCAATGTCCATAGCCCTCTGGAAAGTCGCTCCTGCATTCATGAGGCCAAAAGGCATTTTTGCATACATAAATGTGCCCCATGGTGTAGTGAAAGTTGTCTTCTCCTGATCATCTGGATGAACAAGGATCTGATTGTATCCTGAGAAACCATCTAGCATGGACATTCTTTGAGAGCCAACAATATTCTGCAAAATAAAATCCATTTTAGGAAGAGGGTAATTATCTTTCAGTGAAGCCTTGTTCAAGTTCCTGAAGTCTATGCAAATCCTTATCTCCCCATTCTTTTTCCTGACTGGTACTAAGTTAGCAAGCCAATTTGAAAATCTGATTGGAACAATAATCTTTGCATCAAACAGTTTCTTCACCTCCTTTTCAATTAGTGGCATTAGAAGAGGATTAATTCTCCTTAATTTCTGCTTAAAAGGTTTCTCATTTTCCTTAATTGGGATAGTATGTTGTATGATTGAAGAATCATACTGCTTTAGATCAGCATAGCTCCATGCAAAAACATCAATAAACTTCCTCATAAATTCAACATACTTAACCTTCATATCAGCTGATAAAAACTTTGAAATTTTGACTAATTTAGGCACCACTGAGTCACCTAAATTACAGCTCTCTATTTCCTCTTCATTGGCTTGCAATCTTGGTGCTTTAAAACAACATCATTCTGATCAAATAGTTTCTCAAGTGGGAATAAGCCCCTTGGAATTAGATTGTTTTGCAGCTGCAACACCTCAGACTTTTCCTTTGTCTCTGCTAACATATTCTGCTGATCAATTTGACTATGCTCAAACTCTTCTTTCAACTCTAGGAAATTTCTTACCTGTTGATCATCTTCAAAGACTTGCCAGTTTAGGATATTATCTGGGATGACTGGCCTATGGCGGACCTTCACTTCATAGCTATCGGAATCTTGTTTAGGAATAACAAATAGACTGGCTGCCATAGCAAGAGAATCTGCAACGGAATTTTGATCTCTAGTTTTTATACTGAAGGTATATGATTGAAACTTTTCCAACAATTCTAACACCAGATTTCTGTAGGCTCTCATCCTTGCATCCTTTGTTTAATAGGCACCTTGAACTTGCTTTATGATTAATTCAGAATCTCCATAAACAACAATGTTTTTTGCTTTCAACTCTATCAAGGTTTCTAAGCCTAATACCAGAGACTCATACTCTGCCATGTTATTGGTACAATCAAAATTAAGTTTGTATGACAGGAACTTACTTTCCTTAGTTGGAGTCATGATCCAAATCCCAGCTCATGCGCCTTCTTTTCCTGCTGCTCCATCAAAGTATAAAGACCAGCAACCAATGATGTCTCTTTCATTACTTTGCTGCTCCCTCGGACACTGATTTTCTGCATGTTCTTCCTGTGATTCTTTTCCTACTGATTCATTAAAGAGAATAGCTGATCCAAGGCCTGTATCACAAGAATAAATAGGGAAATTCTGTGGCTTGTCCTTGCTACTTACCATATATGCCATCCTTGTCTCACGATATAACCTTCTTTGTTCACCAAACACTGGAATAGTAGCATATGTCAGATCCATTTGTATGGTACCCTTGATTTTTGCTGCCCATGATCTTGAAAGTAGCATCCCAAATTTAGGTGGAACATCTGCAACAACAATTTCCATGACAGTTGTCTTTGCTGGGATTTGTGTGAGTGTCACAACCACATCCTTTATCAGCCCAATACAATGAACTCTTTTTGAATCAAAAGAAAATAAATCCTTGTATGGTCTAGTTACTTCTAATCCCAATCTTTCCATAATTACCTTAGGCATGAGGTTATGGGATGCCCCTGAATCCAGCATAGCATTATGAAGAGTCATCTCATGTATATTAATGCTTATATAAAAAGGAGGAAACTCATCATTTTGTTCATCTTCAAGTCTTGGACCTAAACA
>APFE030527114.1:74081-134550 GCA_000404065.3 Pinus taeda
CAGACCGATGCCCCTTCTTCTCCATTTCTCTTTGAAAACTTTCGCACAGAGAGACACCACCAGCTTCAACTCAAATGGCAAATTCAAATTTTGGAACGCAGGCTCGCTTGCAATCAGGTTCTTTAAGAAAGAAACTCGGGTTCCTTTGCTATTTAACAGTCTTATCATACAAACGGGTCAGTTCATGCATCACTAACAGACATCATAACACTGCCATGCATTACAAAACCATTTGAATGAGTTTTATGCGCATGGCTATGAACCTATTGGTGGAATGATGGCTCATAATCACTTGGAAAGGACGCCAACTGCCAATAAACGGACGGACACACTGACTCATCCCCCCAGACATGACATTTTAAGAATCAGTGCTGCAAAATTCCCGAATCCGCGATTTCGTAGCGCAGATAGTTATAAATTATCAAAATGCGCTACGAAATGGCTGGTTATTGACACGCTGCGAAAAAGCTAAAACATCATTGCGCTGCCAAATCAGCCAATAAAACTGCGCTGCAAAAATGCGAAAAGGATCAGTGACATAAGCAAGATAAGACAGGCCTTATACAATCATGATGGAGGATGACTAACGGTATTTGAAAATGATTTACATCAATAACTTTCTAAAACATGATCCCCAAGTAACGAACATAGGACAATAACTATTGACACCTATTTTTTGACAATGAATTTTTTTTTTTTGGACAACATTTATGTACATGTGACTGCATTTCTTGGTGATAACACAAAATATTATAATGAAGAAGATATTGTAAGCCTCTCTTGTTCAACATAATTTTTTTTCCTTCTTTATATCATTTCTCTAACCATTCATGAATTCATTTTTAGTGTATCAAGAGGTTTGTGATTTGCACATGGAGATGTCGTTCTGGACATGTACAAGACTGACATGGAAAGAGTAATCTTCTTAGGTAAGAGTAGAAAACATACTCTGTACCATAGTGATTTTTTTGTAGGAATAAATTGTTACATTCATTCTATTGATCTATCGCTAAATGGGTTTGTGCTGGCAGTCTTAGCCTTTTTGCTAACATTCATTCCTTTGTTTTGTATTTTTAGAGTCCAGATGGGTACTTTGTTGCATTAGCTGCAGGAGATGAGACTCTTAGGTTTTGGAAAGTCTTTGGAGCTCCTGATACATTAAAGAGGAAAAAGAGTAAAGATGCATCTGGTGCTTTTAACATGTATCTCATGCATATCTGTTAAGCATATTTTCCTCCTTCAGGAATGAACAGAGGGGTATTATCTGCTCACATGGACTGAACAAGAACTAGATGATCTTATGGACATATCCATATATGGTTAATAAGATAAGAGAGCACTACAGGTCACATGTCTAGAGTGTTGCATCTGGCAGAGATATCCATTGTATTGATCTAATGCTAAATGGACTTTGTGTTGAAAGTATTTGTTTTTATGCTGACATTCTTTCCTTTGTTTTTGTGTTGACACAAGGAAAACATTTCCTTTGTATTTGGTAAGTGTTTGGTGCTCTTGAAACATTAAGGAGGACCGAGAGTAAAGATGTGGTTGGTTCTTTATTCATGTATTTCAAACAAATTTGTTAAGTAGTTTTTCTACTTCAGGTATGACCACATGGGTATTATCTACTGTATAAGAATAATTTCTTGCATTCAAAATATTATAAATAAAGAAGATATTGTAAGCCTCTCTTGTTTAACATAATTGTTTTTCCTTTTCTTATACAATTTCTCTAACCATTCATGAATCCATTTTTAGTGTATCAAGGGGTTTGTGATTTGTACATAGAGATGCCGTTCTGGACATGTACAAGTCTGACATGGAAAGGGTAATCTTCTGAGGTAAGAGTAGCGAATATTCAAATAGGCAGAGGTATTCATTCTATTGATCTATCGCTAAATGGGTTTGTGCTGGCAGTGTTAGCCTTTTTGCTAACATTCATTCCTTTGTTTTGTATTTTTAGAGTCCAAATGGGTACTTTGTTGCATTAGCTGCAGGAGATGAGACTCTTAGGTTTTGGAAAGTCTTTGGAGCTCCTGATACATTAAAGAGGAAAAAGAGTAAAGATGCAGCTGGTGCTTTTAACATGTATCTCATGCATATCTGTTAAGCATATTTTCCTCCTTTAGGAATGAACACAGTGGTATTATCTGCTCACATGGAATTTGTGTTGAAATTCTTTGTTTTTATGCTGATATTCTTTCCTTTGTTTTTGTGTTGACACAAGGAAAACATTTCCTTTGTATTTGGTAAGTGTTTGGCGCTCTTGAAACATTAAGGAGGACCGAGAGTAAATATGTGGTCAGTTCTTTATTCATGTATTTCAAACAAATTTGTTAAGTAGTTTTTCTACTTCAAGTATGACCACATGGGTATTATCTACCGTATAAGAATAATTTCTTGCATTCAAAATATTATAAATAAAGAAGATATTGTAAGCCTCTCTTTTTTAACATAATTGTTTTTCCTTTTTTTATACAATTTCTCTAACCATTCATGAATCCATTTTTAGTGTATCAAGGGGTTTGTGATTTGTACATAGAGATACCGTTCTGGACATGTACAAGTCTGACATGGAAAGGGTAATCTTCTGAGGTAAGAGTAGCGAATATACTCTATTCCATAGTGATTTTCTTGTAGGAATAAATTGTTACATTCCTTGCAATTCGAATAGGCATCGATTTATGATATATTGAAGATGTTCTAAGTCTATCTTGCTTAGCATATCTGTTTTACCCTTTTATTCCAGTTCTCTGACTATTCATGAATTCATTTACTTTATTTAGAGGTTTGTAGAGAGGGGCATATTAAACAACCAAAAGAATTTTCATGTATTAGGTATAGTAGTGAAAGATTGCATTGAAGAATTTGACCATTTTTTCTTTTCAGTTGAGTAAAGGACTACTTCTCATGTAAGAAGAGTGAATGTGATGTTCTGAAAACTATTTAGTGTTGGCTAAGCAACTATTACTCTAGATATCTATTTCCAAAGTATATGTATTTGGATCTAACTAGAACATATAGCCTAGTCCGTATACATTGGTATGTTGAACATGTCTTTTGGAAATTTGAATCTCGTTGAGGGATAACAACAACCCGAGTATAAATTATTTTTCACCCTACTCGAGTATATATTATGTTACCCTTATGATCCTTGTTACAGGTATGTAACATGCGAGATGGAGTAAAGGAAAACGTGTTCCATAAAAGAAGTATAGGGAAGGTCATGGTAGTTGTTTCACTTATTATATATTTAGATATACCATTTATTAATAACTTCGGCTATTGAAATTCCATATACAATTAAAAAAAACTATATTTAAACAAGCTATCCTAATACTATTGAATTATTTCCAAAACTGGAAAACTACATATATCGGTAATTTTGATTTAGCAGATGCCGAGAGATCATTATTACTACGGTGAAATATGGGTTTGAAGTTAGACTACAGTGAATGGAAAAACAAACCTGAGCTCGAACCAACCACTGAAACTACCAACCTAAAACAATGAATTCCAATGTATAATAGATTCAAAGAATAATAAAAGAGTCGAATAAAAAACCAAGAATATATTCACTTTCAAGTTTAGTCACATTCAGATCATGTATTTAATCTGCCTCGGTGATGTGATCTGAAGATCGATATCAAGATAAAATATTTGAGGTGCACCATTATCTGTGTTTTCAAAGATAACATGATCCATTAAGATAGAGAAACCAGACAACAAGTTACAGGCCAAGATCACTTTGTTGATTTTTGTGGGCCGATTTTGCTAGCTTTCATTCACTGTGATTTTGTGTATTTCAAAGGGCCATCCTCCTTGGTAAGGAAGCCCTTAATTTCTTATGATAAAAATTTAATAAAGAGAAATTTGGAGGGCAAAATCTTTGTTGTTTGCTTGATTTATTTCAGAGTATTTATGCTGCAAAATTATTGAGTTAAAAGTACTAGAGTATTTTTGTTTTGTAGTTTTCAGAATTTATTTATTACAGAAAATTAATTTGTTGAGTAAAATATTTTTTGCGGAGTTGAAAGAAACAAAAAATTGAAAATGGTACTTAGAAATTAACGTTAGATATCCCTTTTTTTGGCCTGCTTTTTCCACCTGTCTCATGCGACTTTAATTATTTATCTTTGTTTGGTGCATAGCCTAGGAGCCCAACTTTTCTTTATGCCTTTTCCATAATCCTTTAATATATAGAAATTTATCCCTCATCGAGGTTGGGACATTTAAGAGTTCCTTTGTTTGAGATCGAAGCATTAAATGCTTGAGGCACTAGGAGATAGCTAATGAGAAGGGTGGAGATTATGACAGGCTTTCTCCATGTGCTAAATTTGCCCCAACCATCTTTTGCATTTTACATTTTCTTTCCTTGTGGATTTATGTTCTTTTATCATTCTTTTAGCTGCATCAACCTTTGGGGCCAAGTTTTTTGTCCTTGACTTAAGAATGTTGATATAGGGGGACAATTCCAATGACAGGAGATGGATAATTGGAAAATATGGAAAGTGGTAAGTATGGATTACCTTGGACATTCTCTATCAATCAATGTCTCCCCAGTAGTTCCCTTCCTAAACCATAAGGCCTCAGAGGAGGTCTCACTAGAATGGAATCAAATAAAAACCTCCCAAGTGAAATGTGGGAACAAGGATACAATTTATATTGGTTAGTCATCCAGTTTGCCTCGTGATCAATATTAATATTCCCACAACATTATTATGAAAATATATGATTGCTAGAATGATAGAGTACCTACCAAAATATGATTCGACTTCATTAAAGAATAATGCTAAATGGGAGAGAGATCTGACTAGAGTAATGGGTGGAAACCTGTGGCATAATGCTATGTGCTGACCATCATGGGGTTGTCGGATATCTGGATATCAAAATGAGGAGAAGAAGTTTCACTTATGGTTTACCCAGTTTTGGTGGGTAACATGCTACATGAAGAATATCACCAAACAATATAGATGTCAAATGGCTTAAGAAAGCATAACACATATCCATCATATCAAGCTATAGCAATCGATGAGGAAATTGAATCCAATGTGTATGCCCATCATAGTTCAACTGAGGGTAGCTAACACACTATCTCCACATCATGTGGAGCACACTTAAGCATGGTGTAAACACTTTGGGAGTAATCGAAAAGCTAACATAAGGATCCACAATGTTGGTTTACTTAGAATCCCTATTTCTAGAGAAGCTATTATTTGGAATAGGTTTCCCAATCCCCACATCTATCTCAACATTTATGGTTCTACCTCTTGTAACCTTGACCTTATCATCCATGGTTTCAGCCAGTCTTCTCACTACTAAATGTTGGTTTAGTTAGGAGGTAGTAATGTATGTTGCCACCCTTGTCTTCTTCCTATGAGGAGAGGGTCCTCCTCCTTTCTTCTTTTGTTCCCTACACTTGGGTGGTCTGCCTCACATCCTCCTGGTTTTCCTCATGTTTGGGGCTTTTTTAACTAGGCTACCAACTTTGGTGATGTTGTAATCCATGGTATTTAACATAATAGACTAGATTGGTGATACTCGGCACTACCAACACTCTAGGGGAATGAAAATCACCAACCCTTTTGAATGAAGATTCATTATGCTTAGCCTCTCTTCATTGAACTCATTTTCTCATGCTTCCCAACTCATTATTGTAATAAGTAATGGAATTTGTTGGAGAGTTCTCTCTATGATTTACTGCAATAGCCAAAGTACCATCAAGTTGAGTAGTTCGCTGGGAAGGAGGACATTTATTATGTTTTGAACCAAGTTGCCGCTTCTCTGTTTGATGTTTTCCAGTTCCATCACCACTTGATCTGACGTCTTCTAGCTAGGTGGAAGACTTCACTTCTCTCTCCCCTATCTCCTCATTTAGGGAGAATGCCATATGCTTGTTGAGTATTAATGTTGATTGAATTCTGCAAGTTTTAGTCAAAGATTCTATTCACTCTTCTAAGAAGAGTTTTCAAAAACTTTCCATGCCACTGCAGAGAAAAATAGGTGTTTTACTTTCATTCTAAAAGCGTTTGAAACTTTTGTTATATTTTCACTAGTATTGATGATATTTTTGGGCTTTGAATGGGAACAAACAATGATACCAACCAAAAATAGAGATGGTATCATCATTAAAATTTACGTTTATATTAAAGAGTATATTGATTTTGTTTTTGAGCCATTTTTATATTGGGAGTTTAATAAGTTTGCAAAATTTTAATTTATTTCAATTATTAATTATTATAAATATCGTAGGGGTTTTCATTACAAAAAAAGTAAAATGACACTAGTATTGCATTTGCAGGTGCTATGGGGAATCAGGCAAGGGAAGGCAAGTGATAATGAAGAAATACTAAGAGTGCACAAATTTCTATTTCAGGTACTCACTACATTTATTTTATTTTATTTCATTAAGTATCTCTCTTGGAAATGGTTTAGCAATGGTATAAAAATTGCCTTATAGGAATTTATTATTTTATTCTTAACAGGAAGAAGGATGGGTGGTTTGGTGTGCCTCCAAGAAATGATTAACTGTCCAAAAAAAAGCTACTGATATAGACTTCTCTGCAACTTCAGCTTTCTATGAAGTTGATCATAATAGTTCATTACCTAAATTAGATTCATTGAATATGAAGCTTCCTCAGGAAATTGATCACCACCAATTTGGATACCAATTGCAATAATTCTTGGGCCACAAACAGGAGATAGATCCAACTCAAATTGTGAAAGCCAATAGTGGATCATATAATTTGTAGGTCACCATTAGATTGAGAATTGGCCTATATCATGTTGCCAGGACATGTGTCAGTTTTCCATCTTTTGTAAAACCTTCATGAAGACAGAATTTCCAATCCATTATAGATTCAAATGCATATACATTATTACAATTATTTGTTATCAAGGAAGCCAATTCCAATTATACAAGTGTCTTGAAATTGTGGTTTAACAACTAGATATGAATTTAATTTCCACCATTTAATGTGATTGAAGATTTGAATTTATATGTTAGAGAGTAAACCCTCTTGTAGGATGGAGAAATCTAGGACATTTGTTTTTGCCTCATAATATGTCTTCAAATGAAGTTCCAACTGAGGATCCTACATTTTCAAATGACATGAATGCATTTTTAGAAAATATAAGTGTGTTGCCTTATTATTTTAAATGTTGCTTTCAAGAATTGTTTTTTCATTTAGATTTAAAATTACTTCGATGTTAGCTTTAAAAATAATGGATTTATTTATTTTCTATTATGTTGGTATCCATTAAAAACATAGATTTAAGGTAGTTAAAATCATTGTCTGGGAACTTTGAATGTTGAAACTACCTTGAAAGAACATTTAAAATGTTTTTATTTATTTATTTTTAATTTTTTTTTTTTATATTGTCTCTAAAGAGACAAAAATGAAAGTGTCTCTACAAAGACAAATGAAATTATCTCTAGAGAGACAAATGAAATTGTCTCTTAATAGACAATAATTCTTGTCTTTATAGAGACAAATTTTTGAGACATTAAATTTTGAGACACCCGCTTAAAGACATTATTTAAGACAATACACAAGTTTATTTTTGCCTTAAGTTAAGAGAATTGACTCAAATATCATCCTAAATATTGTCTTAAAACCCCCTGCATGTAGTAGTGTGTGTGTGTGTGTGTGTGTATATATCATCTTTGTTAATATTAATTAAAAAACAAATTCCATCCACCCTAATACATTGGTCAGTAGCCATTTTATCCATTAATTATATAGGAACCATTTTTCACATACATGGTTCACCAATATGTTAAACACTCTTCTAATCACAACTTCATCTTAACATTCTTATATTTTGATATTACTCCATCTCGCATTTTCGCTTTAGTCAAAGGCTCAACTTTTTCAATTCCACATCAAAAACTAGCATATGACTACATCTTGAACCCTCATACCTACCTAGTGTTTCATTCCATGACCTGCTCCCATGTCCACTCTATGAAAAAGAGGGATATGTGCTACATGATTACATGTGATACCACATTATTGAATGTAATATTGAATTAATAAGGCTAGCAAAACACCCAACAAAATTAACTTTCCTATAGCTACACTTTTACATCTTGTACAAAAAATTTGGGGTATCAAGTACAATTGATCATGCAATCCATGCAACACATATGCACAATTATAACATTTCAATATAGGAAAAATAAATATCTAATATTATTTCCATCAACACAAAAATTATAGTCAACTAGTTCATAAATAGTATTCCTTGTTTTTCATACTTCATCATGAGCATGTCTTTCTTTGGATTTTTGTAAAATCATGCGTGAAGAGCTGCACTTTTCTTTTCAAGCTTAGTTTTAAAGGACATTTTCAAATGGGTTTTGCCTCATCAACGATATAAGAATACTTGTTTAACTTCCTTGTGATCTTGACATCTCAACACATTTCTCAACATTCTCCGAAACCTCATCCTCTTTCTTCTAATGATAAAACTTAATTTAATGTAACACTCTATATAACCATTTCCATCATATATTCCTGTGTTAAGCTCCCCATTCTCTAGTTCATGACTGCATAACTTCTTTCAACTAGTGATTCATTTCTTCTAGGCTATTGATATTCTACTCATTGTTCTTTACAACTTGCACAAGGATTATTTTTATAGAGCATAATATCATTTCCATTGGTGACAATAATGCCTACTAAGAAAAAAAAATAAAAACTCAAACGGATAATGTTGTAACAAATTCATCACTAACAACATATATACTAACAAAAATGGGATTTTGGTTACTCAATCTCCCAAGCTATGAATGTACATAAGTGAAATTAAATGCTAGACTCCAAAGCATTGCAACACTAATTTTGAGCATCATACCTCCAGCCATACTAGGTAATGGGATCTCTTCAAATAATAAACACTATTTTCTTACTATTATTCTCTGATTTTTTATGTTGAGGTTTCCAACTAGAAACTCATGACATGTCGTGTGAGGCTTCAATAACTCATTTATGTCATCTCCTACAACGATATAAATTAATTTGAGACCCTAGGGTGATAATGTAACCGTGTAGGTTCCAATACCTCTAGATTGCATATACATAGTCAATGTTGAACTCATTGTAGTATCCAATAATATTGAGGTTCAAATCTCTTGGATACTACATGGGGATCCTCTTAACTCTTTCCAAATGATTATTAATTAATCCCATTCTATTAATCTTCTCATCCATATGCTTCATAACTTGCACAAATATTATTTTTACAAAGAGAAATAACATTTCTAATCAAAACAATAACAAATGTTGAGGCACAAGTAGCTCCAAACATTAAAAAATTATACTAATACATCAATAGAAAAAAATATACTAATAAGAACAAGATTCTATACACATAATTTCACAAGCATTGTGTTTACATCAAAAATATCCAATGCTAGATTCCACATGCACTACAACACTATTTATGAGCATCCTACCTCCAACTATACTTGGTAATGAAATCCCAAAAAATACAAAATACTCCATGCTTAGTCTTATTGTTTTATTTTCAATGCCATGTTTTCGAATAGTTAGTTCATCTCATATGGGCCTTCAAACATTAAAACTTGATGATGCAAATATACCTTTAACAATAATGGTAGTCTATTCCATTCAACTTTGATTTTGGATCTCTTGATTTTGAATGCAATGATGTCATTTTCATTTTAGGTCACCCATTGATGATACAAATGACATTAAGTCCCCATACTAAGAAATTAACCACACATATTCCAAATCCTCTAGATCATGCACACTAGTTATTGTGTGCAACTCATTGCAACAACTAATAAAATTGAGGCTTAGCTCCCTTGGTGGGATGTTGTACAAAACTATAAAGTGCGAAAGCATGAAGGGAAGATAAATACCTAAAATAAAATGGTGAGTAAAATCAAGGATATGTTCCTTCTTATTGATTACCAATAAAGTTTATGCAAAGAACAACAATACTTGAAACAAAAAGGGACATGTATATAGGAGTATATAAAAGAATTCTTCAAATTTTCACTTAAATCAAGAGTTAAAGAAAAATTATCGAATGGTACCAAGGTATGTGAATTTATTGAACTTCTAGATTAAATATGTGATGAGAACTCATTATTTGTGAAATATGCATGAAACATACCATATTTATTTGGAGGTAGAGGAAAACTTAAATAAAAATTGGAAACAAAATTATGGAGGAGGGAATATTAGATTCCAAGTGAAAGTGAAGGCTACAAGAGAACACTCTAGTGAAGGGAGGGGAGTTTAAGCATCCAATAGTCAAATTTATAAAGAAAACAACCATGTTATCATACATAGAGTATATGGAAAAGGAAAAGGTAAGTATTTGATTAGTTTCCATAGATGTGAGTATAAGGACACAAATCCTTTGAATACCTAGAGAAGCACAATCGAGGGATAAGGAATGAGTCCTAAGACTCATGTCATAAATACAAGTGAGGCATAGATTATTAGAGATAATTTGGTAGTACTTCAACATTAATATGGTGAAAAAAGTACATGTAGGATGGTTTTACTCCAACATGAAAAAATGCTATGAAATAAAATGGATAGAGGATGATGACTTTTTAAAATAAATGTACGGTTCAAGGAAAACATTGTAATTTGATTATAAAATGTGGGAGTGAATAAACATTGGTGTCCATGGAGGTGATATATAATATAAAATTAAAGGGCATCCCTTTCCTAACCCATTTTGGGTTTCATGGTTACAAAGGGGCAAAAAATTCATTATGAAAAAGCAATATTTGTTGAGTCTCCATATCAACAACTTTTATGACGAAGTATTAGGTGATTTGGTGGAGATGGACATGTCATTTATTATTAGCAAGAAAATAAATATTTGATGGGGAGTTTCTCCATGATAGTATCATAATTAATTATGAATTCAATAAGTATGTAAATAGTTATGGCCTAGAGCCAATGAAAAAAGAGGATACAATCACAATGAAAACTAGTGAAGCTAGAGTAGTCACAACACAAGGTGTCAAGTAATGTTGTGCTCAATAAAATAAGTTATGAAGCAATAAAAGAAGGTATTTTTTTGGGTCATATATCCAAAGAAGGTACAATTAGATGAGTTAAAGAGTTAAATGCAAATAGAGATTCAAAGATTGTTGGATGAAATTTCAAAGATTGTTTTTGATGATATGTTGAAGGGAATATGTCCCATGATAAGTATTTCACATTAAATGTATTTAATATTTGTATCCCACAAAAAGGTGAATGAAGGAAATAAGTATTTGTAAGGATTTCATAATAAGGAGTTAATTTTAAAAAGTGTATGTCCCTGTTATATCTAAGTTATTTTAAAACTAAAAAGGAGTGATGAATGAAATCTACACCAATTCACTAACTATTAACAATATTACTATGAAGTTTCAGTTTCACATACCAAGAATAGAAGACGTAGTGCATTACTTGAGGTGGGAAAATTTTGATGCAGGAGCATCTAGCTGAGAGGGTGAAGACGCAAGTAAGGGAATATGGTTTCTGAAGAGGACAGAGGGATTGATTCATGCAGTGGGAAACATGCTTGTTTTCTTTTCATTTTCTTTTTCTTTTATTAAGTTATTTAGAGATAATGTAATAGGATGTAATTAGGAAATGTAATAACTAGATTAGGGTCTTTGTTTTGAAACAAGTAAGTTGTTACTGTAGAAAGTCATGATAAAGAGTGAAACAAAGCACAAACAGGGGTTCAGAACAGAAGGAGTGATACTCAGAGAAGGAATACAAATAATCAAAAAAAATTTGTGCATATATCCTCACAGTGTTCTATTTATGTCTGAATTCTTTTTAACAGAGAAACTACTATGTAAATGTCATAAAAGCTTGGTCACAGAACGAAATTAGAGAAAAGTGACCTTTGAATATCGAATTCATCGAATGCAAACAAGAAGAACAACGTTTGTCTGCAAACAATCATAACTGGGGAACTACAGCATGCAATGGGAGTCGTTCAATATTTCTTTACATACGAAAAGAACGAGTTGCCAACACGGAGAAAAGAGCAACCATAATACAACCCAGGTATGCAAATCCTAACAACATAACAAACTTTCATTTCCAGAAATTCATTTACAGTCATCCAACTAATGTCCATTCATATTCCACATTTAAAAATGACTTGAGAACAAAACCCAATTCGCGGATTAGGAACTGTAAATCCTCATCCACTTAAACCAAATTCCATACATTTTCCAAACCGACGCTTACAGTATTCGGTAGAGACCCTATCAAGGACAAGACTCCATATAACAGTGACTCGAAACCTACATCCAACTGACTCATACGCCGAGAGATGCAGACAAACAAATACAGACAAATAAAGTAAAGCTACCCGGAACTGTCTGGGAGTAGTCGAAGGCCCCAGCACCGAAACCCTCGATCACTGCACCTGCAAAACATATCACGGGATGAGCATTAGAACCGGTGAAAGGGCCTGCAAAGTTTTGACATAAATTTTAAATTTAGAACAATCAAGGATACGAAGGATTCCACTTACCAAGGGTGGGAGCCGTGACCAACACAAGTGAAGGAGTCGTGACCAACTCGAACACCGGTCTTTTGTTTTTCCCTGCTCGCAAGGAGCCGAAGTCGTTAGAGGCCGAAGAAGGAACAGGTAAAGAAAAATAGCAGAGAGAGCACACTTACCAGTTGCACTGGAGCAGGAACGACGACGAACAATGCCATTGTTTTGTCGAGACCGTGCCTGAGCGAACCATCACTGTAGAATGAGACCAGAACCACTCTCAAAAGGAAAATCGACACACAGAGATAATGACAGTGAAGACCAGAACATAAATCGGACAGAGGACGCACAGAGGTAGAAACCCATAAAATAAATTGACCATTTAAAACCCTGGAAGGTCTAAACGCAAACAGGGAACGAACCTTACCAGTTTTCCAAATCCTGCAAACGACCGAGACACTTCCCCTAGAGGAATCAGAAAAACAATGTTGTGAGAACTGCCGCAAGTACACTTAGACAAAACCCCGGACCGACTAACAAAACTCCCATCGAAGCTGAACACTACCAACTTGTATCATACAGAATCCGGGAACCAAATTTCAATTGAATACAATGCATCGTAGGAGGGAACCACTGTAAACAATCACCAAATCGTCAAGAGCTCGCGGAAGGAGGTAACAAACCAACACAGGACCAAATGAAATGAAAGGTGGCGTAAACCCTATATGAGGGTCGGGTTTAGAATCCCCATAAAAAATATAGGTGTCCATCGCATATACAGCCAACAAACCCTCCGTAAACATACCATTAATTGTCTATAGATTGATAATCAAAATATCTCTGACCAACGTCTAGCGTAAATCAATATCAAACAACAGTACAAGTTAAGTGGAAAGGGAGCGACGGCGGGACCATGTGGGCTAGCCCCATCAAGTGGTATCAGAGCAGTTGATAAAAAGAGAAAAAATGGAAGTTCAGAGACAGGGACGTGGAAGAGGTGCACGCAGAGGAGTAGACGAGGGCTTGAGAGAAGAGTTGAGGGTCCTTACTGCTCGCTTAGAAGCAGTGGAGGCAGGAAGGAGAAGAGACCCAGAACTTGGGGATGATAGCGAGGATGAAGCAACAACTACCACGGAAGGGTCAGAAGAAGAGGCCCCAGAGATAAGACTATTGAGATCACTGCTGTTAGTTAGCAGCAAACCCAAACCTGAGATTTCTAATTACGATGGCAGTCTATCTGCAGATGTTCTGCTGGATTGGGTAAGTGAGTTAGATAAGTATTTTGAAAACGAAGAGATCAGTGAGGACAAAAGAGTTAGATTTTCTACAACCAAGTTAAAATGACACGTTGCTTTATGGTGGGATAATGTCCAAGCAGACAGGAAGAGGATGAACAAACTACCAATAAAGAAGTGGCCGAGAATGGTGGCAAAACTGAAGGGTAGTTTTTGACTAAAGACTATCAGGTCGAACTTTATCGACGAGTGCAGAATCTAAGGCAGAAATGTATGACAATAAAGGAATACATAGAGGAATTTTATCGTGTAAATTTGTGGGCTGGTTATACTGACGATACTGCAGAGAAGACAGCGAGATATGTTAATGGTTTGAAGATGGAAATACTGGACGAGATCAATATTCTCTCACTAAGGAATATAGAAGAAGCCTTTCAAAGTTTTGTAAAGGCAGAAGAAAAAACTAAAAGGAAACAGAACAACAGCAGAGGACGAGGAAATGGCAGAGGACGAGGACAGTCTTATGGAAGAGGAAGAACTGCCACTAACAGTTAGGAAGGTGGCAGCTCCAAAACTTCAGGGACAGCAGAGAAGGGGGATAGCACTAGAGGAGGTCGGCCATATCAGTGGGGAAGAGGAAATGGTCGCGGAAAAGGGGCAAATGTCTAGTGCTACAGGTGCCATAAGTGGGGGCACAAATCCTTCGAATGCCCGGAAGTTGAGCATACCGCCCAGAGGGGAGCATTTGTTGCACAGCCTGAGGAAGATGAAGCACAGCCCCGGGAAGTAGAAAATGTGGCAGAAATAGGGGAGGCATTAATTCTGAACAAAGTGTTGTTAAAGCCAGCAAAGGAAATGACTGAACAAAACCAGCGGAAGGCACTATTCCGAAAAGTTTCTAAATCACATGGGAAGTGTTGCAAACTAATCATAGACAGCGGGAGTACAGATAACTTAGTTGCTACCGAGATGGTGGAAAAGCTGGGATTAAGGCCGCTTAAACATCCCACACCTTACAAGGTGTCGTGGCTACAGAAAGGCCACCAGTTACTAGTTGATGAGCAATGTGAAGTCGAATTTCCCATTGGCAAATACCAAGACAAAGTTGTCTGTGACATTATGCCAATGGACGTATGCCATATACTGCTAGGAAGACCATGGCAGTATGGCCGGAAGGTGACACATGTTGGGAAAACAAATTGTTATAAGTTCGTGAAAGATGGAGTCAAACATACCCTTGTACCCATCAAGGAGGAGGATACAGCAGAGTCAAGTGGAACAAAGGCATTGTTAATAGCAGGAAAACAGTTTGTTAGGCAGATTGAAGAAAACGAGGTGAATTATGCGGTGGTAAGGAGGACAAGAGCATTGTCACTGCACATAGAAAAATCAGAATTGCCTGTAGAGATGCAAGAGCTGTTGGAAGAATTTAAGGATATTGTGGTTGATGATTTACCAGACAAATTTCCACCTAGAAGGAGCATCAGCCATCATATTGATTTTATACCCGGAGCAAGTCTACCGAACAAGGCGACATACAGAATGAGCCCGAAAGACAACGAAGAGATTCGTAAACAAGTGCAGGAATTACTAGATAAGGGACTGATCAGAGAAAGTTTGAGCCCGTGTGCGGTACCAACAGTACTTGCACCTAAGAAGGGAGGAGAATGGCGGATGTGTACGGATTCACGAGCCATCAACAAAATCACTATACGGTATAGATTTCCCCTACCCAGAATGGATGACATGATGGATTGTCTTAGCGGAGCAGCCTATTTTACGAAGATTGATCTGAAGAGTGGATATCATCAGATTAGGATCACGGAAGGAGATGAATGGAAAACAACCTTCAAAACCAATGAAGGGCTGTACGAGTGGCTAATCATGTTGTTTGGCTTGAGCAACGCTCCTAGTACTTTTATGAGGTTGATGAATGAGATGTTAAAAGAATTTATTAGCAACTTTGTGATAGTTTACCTTGATGATATTCTGATTTTTAGCAGGACCAGGGGAGAACACCTTCAGCATGTTCGAAGGGTGCTAGAGAAGTTACAGCAGAACAAATTGTTGATAAACTTGAAAAAATGTACTTTCCTATAGAAAGAACTGGTTTATTTGGGGTTTGTAGTTGCAGAAAATGAATTGAAGATGGATCTAGAAAAGATCGCAGCAATCGTCAATTGGCCATCACCCAAGAGCTTGTTTGAGGTACGTAGCTTCCATAGATTGGCAAGTTTTTATAGGAAGTTTATTAGAAATTTTAGTGAAATCTCTGCACCAATGCTGGACACCATCAAGAAGGCTAGTCAGCCTTTTTGTTGGACTAGTGCAGCAGAGGATAGTTTTCAGCTTCTGAAATGGAATATTACAGAGAGACCAATCTTGAGGCTACCCGACTTCAGCAAAATTTTCCAGGTCCGATGTGACGCAAGTGGGACAACTATTGGCGCTGTACTCAGTCAGGAAGATAGACCAGTGGCATTTTTTAGCGAGAAATTAAACGAAAGCAGGCAGAAATATTCCTCGTATGATAAGGAATTTTATGTTGTGGTCCAAGCTTTAAAGCATTGGAGACACTACTTGTTGGGGAACAAGTTTGTATTGTTTTCTAATAATTCAACGTTACAATATGTAATGAAACAACACAAGTTGAACCGGAAGCATGCCAAATGAGTAGAGTACTTGCAGAGTTTCACCTTCATGCTAAAGCATATTAGTGGACAAGCCAATAAAGTGGCAAATCCCTTGAGCAGAAGAGCTTTGCTCTTACAAGAGAGCAGAATACAGGTGATGGGATTCGAACATCTAAAGAAGCCTTTGAAGCATGCCAAAGTACCGTGTTGAGGAATACAAGTCCATGGCTGGACTACAACTTACAGGAAGGATTATTGTTTATAGGTGGACAATTATGTATTCCGGACTGCTCGATGAGGGAAAATATTCTACGGGAGAAACATAGTGGTGGTCTAGCCGGTCACTTTGGCATAGATAAAACTTTAGAACAGCTCGGACACTTTTATTACTGGCCCCGAATGCACAGAGATATCCAACGATATGTGAACAGGTGTAAAGTCTACCAACTGGTGAAGGGACACAGTCAAAATGCTGGACTTTACACACCACTACCAGTTTCGAGCAGGCCATGGGACTTAGTCAGCATTGACTTCATCTTAGGACTGCCTAGAACACAGCGGGGGTATGACTCAGGGATGGTGGTGGTAGATAGATTTTTGAAAATGGCTCATTTTATTCCTTGTCAGAAAACTAGTGATGCCACGTATGTAGCTCACATGTTTTTCACGGAAGTTGTTAGATTACATGGCCTACCAAATTCTATCATTTCGGATAGGGATGTAAAATTCACAGGACACTTTTGGCGCACCCTGTGGAAAAGCTGGGCACGCAACTGAACTTCAGCTCTGCGTATCACCCGCAGACTAATGGGCAAACGGAGGTGCTGAATAGGAGTTTGGGAAATCTGTTGTAGAGTTTGACTGGGGAAAATTCACGGTTATGGGATCGTGCTCTCGCACAGGCGGAATTCGATTATAACGATTCGCCCAATCGTAGCATCGGACATAGCCCGTTCCAAATCTTGTACGGCATGCAACCTTCGGGAATACATGAATTACGAGATTTGGGAAAATTAGAATGAAGAAGCGCAGATGGAGAAGATTTTGCCGAAGTAATGAGCGAATTACATGAACAGGTAAAATTAAAATTGCAGGATAGCACACAGAAGTACAAACAGCAAGCAAATTCAAGGCGAAGGGAAGTACAATTTAATGTCAGAGATGAGGTCCTTACGCATTTGCGTAAGGAACGGTTTCCTAAGGGTACGTACAATAAAATAAAGTTTAAAAAAATCGGCCCCTGCAAAATCTTACGCAAATTCTCAGCCAACGCCTATGAAATTCAGCTGCCACCTGATATAGGCATATCACCTATTTTCAATGTGGCAGACTTGTTTCCATATACTGCCCAAGCGGAGGAAGACAGTGTGGTACGGCCTGAACGGGACACCCAAGTTGGAGACAGTTCTTGGATGAGACATATGCCTTTGGCTCAATCCCATGAGATTGAAGGAATTCTCAGCACATAGGTAGGCAAGAAGACATGCAGGAAGGAATATCTGCGATACCTCGTCAAGTGGAGAGACCGTCCAATGGAGGACAACTCATGGCTTGACGCGGCACGGATACAAAAAGCTGGCTATTCGGTGGAGGAGCTCATGGAACGGAGCCATGAATTTCTTTTACCCCGGGAGCCTGATGCAGGAGCATCTAGCTGAGAGGGCGAAGACGCAAGTAAGGGAATATGGTTTTTGAAGAGGACAGAGGGATTGATTCATGTAGTGGGAAACATGCTTGTTTTCTTTTAATTTTCTTTTTCTTTTATTAAGTTATTTAAAGATACTGTAATAGGATGTAATTAGGAAATGTAATAACTAGATTAGGGTCGTTGTTTTGAAACAAGTAAGTTGTTATTGTAGAAAGTCATGATAAAAAAAATGTACTGGGAAATAAAAAAAAAAATTCAGTATGAAAACTAACTGCTGTAACGAATTGACAAACTGGACAAATTTCCAACAGTTAGAACAGTTGTAACAGTGCTATTAAAGAGTGAAACAAAGCACAAACAAGGGTTCGGAACAGAAGGAGTGATACTCAGAGAAGGAATACAAATAATAAAAAAATTTCTGTGCATATATCCTCACAGTGTTCTATTTATGTCTGAATTCCTTTTAACAGAGAAACTACTATGTAAATGTCATAAAAGCTTGGTCACGGAACGAACTTAGAGAAAAACGACCTTCGAATATCGAATTCATTGAATGCAAACAAGAAGAACAATGTTTGTTTGCAAATAGTCATAACAGAGGAACTACAGCGTGCAACGGGAGTCGTTCAATATTTCTTTACATACAAAAAGACAGAGTTGCCAACATGGAGAAAAGAGCAACCATAATACAACCCAGGTATGAAAATCCTAACAGCATAACAAACTTTCATTTCTAGAAATTCATTTACAGTCATCCAACTAATGTCCATTCATATTCCACATTTAAAAATGACTTGAGAACAAAACCCAGTTCGTGGATTAGGAACTGTAAACCCTCATCCACATAAACCAAATTCCATACATTTTCCAAATCGACGCTTACAGTATTTGGCAGAGACCCTATCAAGAACAGGACTCCATATAACAATGACTCAAAACCTACAACCAACTGACTCATATGCCGAGAGACGCAGAAAAACAAATACAGACAAATAAAGTAAAGCTACCCGGAACAGTTTGAGAGTAATCGAAGGCCCCAGCACCGAAACCCTCGGTCGCTGCACCTGCAAAACATATCACAGGACGAGCATTAGAACCAGTGAAAGGACCTGCAAAGTTTCGACATAAATTTTAAATTTAGAACAATCAAGGATACGAAAGATTCCACTTACCAAGGGTAGGAGCCGTGACCAACTCGAGTACCGGTCTTTTGTTTTTCCCTGCTCGCAAGGAGTCGAAGTCGTTAGAGGCCGAAGAAGGAACAGGTAAAGAAAAATAGAAGAGAGACAACGCTTACGAGTTGCACTGGAGTAGGAACGATGACGAACAATTCCATTGTTTTGTCGAGACCGTGCCTGAGCAAACCATCGCTGTAGAATGAGACTAGAACCACTCTCAAAAGGAAAATCGACACACAGACATAACGACAGTGAAGACCAGAACATAAATCAGACAGAGGACGCACAGAGGTAGAAACCCATAAAATAAATCGACCATTGAAAACCCTGGAAGGTCTAAACGCAAACAGGGAACGAACCTTACCAGTTTTCCAAATCCTGTGAATGACCGAGACACATTCACCAGAGGAATCAGAAAAACAATGCTGTGAGAACTGCCGCAAGCACACAAGCTCAACAGACTCAGATAAAATCCCGGACCGACTAACAGAACTCCCATCGAAGCTGCAAACTACCAACTTGTATCATACAGAATCCAGGAACCAAATTTCAACTGAATACCAAGCGTCGCAGGAGGGAACCACTGTAAACAATCACCAAATCGCTGAGAGCTCGCGGAAGGAGGTAACAAACCAACACAGGGCCAAATGAAATCAAAGGTGGCGGAAACCCTATACGAGGGCAGGGTTTAGAATCCCCATAAAAAATACATGTGTCCATCGCATATACAACCAACAAACCCTCCGTAAACAGACCATTAGTTGCCTATATATTGATAATCAAAATATCTCTGACCAACGTCCGGCGTAAATCAATATCAAACAACAGTACAAGTTAAGTGGAAAGGGAGCGACGGAGGGACCATGTGGGCTGGCCCCATCAAATTTATTTTCAAATATATATTTGAATAGTGAATATCTTCATATTTAGACAAGGAAAGGTGATGTGTGGAAGATAAAGTTCGATAGAAAGGATGGACTCTTTATCCATTGGTTAGCAACATCTATTACTAACACACATAATACTTTTACTAGATTGATGAATTAGGTATTGAAGCCATTTTAAGAAAGTTGACCATTGTAAATCTTGATAACACTTTAATTTTTAGCCAATTCAATGAAGAATACTTGTGGCATGTGAATCAAGTGTTGGAATGGCTTAAAACAAACAAGTTGCAAATTAACTTAAAGAATTTTAGTTTCTTGCAAAAAGAGTTGTTTTCTTCATTTTCTATAACTTCCAAGGAAGGTTTGAAGCTGGATCATAAAGAGTAGAAAACCATTAAGGATTGGCCAATTCCTAGATGTACATGTGAGGTAATATTTTTCCATTGTGTGAAATGTTTCTACCAAAATTTTATTAGAGACTTTAGTGGGATTTGTGCACCACTCATTGACCATTCCAATGAATATTATTAGTAGCAAAATATTTTGAAAATTTGAAGAAAAAGGTAATTGAACGACCGATGTTAGTACCTTATATTTTAGCATATTTCAAGTATATTGTAATGTAAGTGGTTAGGAATGCTGGAAACTTTGAATAAAGATGATAAACAAATAACATCATTTAATGATAATTTTAATGATATTTATGATAAAAGATCCTACGCCAATTTTCAATCCCTGAAGAAATCGAGAGACTATTTTCTATTGAGGGAACTTATTTTATTTACAAATCATTAGAAATTGTTGTAAATAGAAAATCCAGGTAAGTTGAATCTTAACAATTTGAAGTGGGTGGAATATTTTTAGAGTTACTCATTTTCTTTAAAATGTAGCTTTAAAAAAGGCAATAACATTGCTAATACATTAAGCTAGAAGGTGATTCTTTTAAACACCATGCATGTTGAAGTTGTTAGATTAGAAAACATGAATTCACTTATGTTTTAAGAAAAAGAAATAGTTAATTGACAAATATATAGAAGTTAAATTGGGAAACTTAACAAAATATACACCACAAGTTATTTGCGAAACATTTGACTAAAAGAACTATAGGGTTAACTAGAAAGCGTGGAGAATAGACATTATTGCACACACAAATTTGTGTTCAACCTCTAAATAATATAATGATACACATATAACTACAAAATAATATTTGTTTCAATATAGACAAACTATATCAATTAGACAATCAGCCAATTAAGCAACCACATACTAATATAGGGACCTAATTATTTGGCAAATATCTCCCAAATCACCTTGATCTAAGCACCTTCTCAATGTTAGGAAGAAGAATTTTTTGTAGAGTTGAAGTAGAGGATTTTTTTTGTAGAGATGAAGTGTTATGGTCGAATGACACAAAAATAAGAAGCACAAACTTTGTACAAAATTGTGAGCATGGAGCACAACTCCAATACAAATAATAATAGGAGAAACTCCTCCATATATCCAAATACCTTCATACCTCCCAGTTATACATCTCCCCTCCATAATGAATACATCATCTCTATATATTACTATCAACATGTTACACATGCGGCCACTTTATTTTTTGGATAAACCTATTACATAAACATTTACATATTACATTTACATTTAACCCCATATATTCACCTCTTGGATTATACCATATACATTTAACCCAATATAGCCGCATTGAGTCATAAGTTGATGTCCAAATAATAATAATAATATTAATAATCTTTAAAAACAATAACACATAAAACAAGTGGATGGAAATTACACCTTCTTGCCTCTTCACCCCTCCAAATAGCTACTTATCTTAATCTCCAAATGGCTACGTGCCTTATATTAGAAACTCATGACATGTCCTATAAAGCTTCAATAATTTATTTATGTGATCTCTCCCAATCATACAAATTAATTTGAGCCCCGTAGGCTAAGAATGTAACCACGTAGGTTCCCATACCTCTACATTGTATGCATATAGTCAATGTTGAACCATATAGTCATTCAACTCGTTCTTTATGAAAAGTTGGCAAAACAGTTAATTCAAAAGAGAGAGTGATTCTGAGATTTTCTTTAATACCCCGTTTTATTATGAAAAGTGTTAATGATGCTGAGATTTTATTAATCCAGCGTGTAAGGTATATTTTCATTTATCTCGTTCATTATGAGAAGTTCGGCAAAACCGTTAATTCGAAAGAGCCATTGACCTTGAGATTTTATCTACGTTATCCATTGAAATAAAAGTTTACTGTGACTTCAAAGTTATATAATAAATGAGTAATAATCAAACATGGAATTTATTGTGGAGAATTAAAAGAATAATTAAAAAATAAAATTAAAAATAAATTTAAAAAATATGATTAGTTAAATTTAGGAAAAGATTAAATAAATTAATTTGGATTATTATGTGTTTGAGTAAAATGGTTTTTATCTTTTTTATTCATATTTAGATAATAATATAATGGATTTTAATGTCTTCATAAATATTGTTTGCAATAATTTTTGGCTAATGAATATTGTTGTGCTGGTTTAGAGCCTTGTAAATATTTAGGTAAGTAGACATGTGGGCTAGTATGGTACCGACCATTTCACTCTAGCTTTCAGAGTAACAAGGAAGTTGCTTTCTTTTACCAAATAAAAGATGATGATAATAATAATTATAAAGAATACTAATAAACAAATTTTATAATTTCAAAAACAAATTTTATATATATGTGAAATTTTGAAATGTTAAAAATCAATATAAAATTCTAGACATAATCATAAAATCAAATATTTTCATGAACATAATTTATGGATGTATTTTAAACATAACCCAATCCCACTTAAATATGGAAATCATGTTTGTAAAACGTAATCCCTAATGCACAAAATTGAATATCAATTATATTTCCTTCTCACAATCTTTGTTAAGAATCCTACCCAGGTTCATAAATGTCATTCCAAACATTGAAACTACAAAGTCTATATCACCTTTACTTTAGGTTAAGAGTGAGGCAAAGGGGAAAAAGAGTTGTAATGCATTCTCCAAATATTTGCAAAAAGTAGAGTGGAACAAATAAACGTGTAATCAAGGAAAGGGGAATAATCATTTTAGAGAATAAAGGAATGAGGAATGAGGATTTGTTAATGCTATAAATTGAATGAATATAATCACAATTTTCATTATACTAATTCCAATTTTAGGTCTTGCCCTCTTGACAAGTTAGCTTTGTGCATGTTAATACTTAAATTTAATGAGGAACATCGTATTAGAAAATTTCATCAACCTTAATAGATTTGTAATCCTCAAACATAATTATTTAATAATTTTATATGAAATAAAGAGAAAATATGCATTATCTTTATGATCAAATTTACCAAAAATTTTCAACATTGATAAATTCTTAAAAGATTATATTGATTTCTTAATTACGTATTTTGTTTTCATTATCTATTATAATAATAGGGTTGACATGAATTACATATTAATATGCAAAATGATAATTATATTAGATCCTATGTTAAAATCATATAATAAATTTTAATTGTTGGACATGTAACATTATCAATAAAATACAATAACTATAAAGCAATATGTTAAATATTATTAGTTACATAGAATATGTGAACCTGAAATAAAAGATAGCCTAATTTATGATATTCCTTATTCTTCAAAATTCACATACATCACATTTAAATCTTAGTAGTAAATTTTTAATGCCATTATACTTTATATCCTCAATGCATACCTTTTTAATAAATTAAAATTGAAATGATGCTACAGTGAGTCTAAAAAGAAAAGATAACAAAACAAATAACATTATTATAAACTTGATATTTGAAAATACAAAATATGTAAAATAAATGTAATGTTGATTTCAAAATCAATGAGAATTGAGATTTCTTATAATATATAATTTCAAGATTCACAAACACATAAACATAATAAATAAAATAATATCACAATGAAGTTAAAGGGAAAAAAAACAAATTAAATGTAATATGATTTCTAATATCGATTAGAATGGAGAACATTTATAATATATAATTTTAAATAAATGTTCACAAGCACCATGTGTTTAAGCTTCTAATTTTCCAAAAAAAAGGATATTTTCAATTTTAATGATTCATAAAAATTTGTATTTGGAAAGTTATACAGAATACTAAATAGGTCATATAAAATGTGAAATTAAATAAAAATATATAATATTTATATGTGGAACTTTCACTCTATATCCATTAATATGTAATTATTGAGATGTTGTATGCACACATATGGTGGATAAAAATTTGTATTTGGAAATATATATTTTACTGTAAATAGACGATGTAAAATGTGACAATAAATAGAAAATATATACTAATAGTTATATGTGAAACTTTCACTGCTCATTTATTGGTGATTGATAAAAAAAGCAAATAAACCATGTGAAAAGTGAAAGTACATAAAAATTATGCAATAGTTATTTATGGAACTTTCACTACCCATTATTGACATGTTATGATAAGGTTATTGTCACATTGGTGTTCTACGAGGAAAATTTCGTCTTGTTGTTGGTTGGATATTCCGAGGGACGTTTTAGTAGGTTATGCCATGTGAATAGGAAATATAGAAAATTGAAAACGTGGTTGAAATAATAATTTCAACTGCAACACAATTTTACTTTGTGATGCGATCTTATCGCAGATCACAAATCGCATTCATACCCATTTCCTCCGTCTGTTCTCTTGAATTCTTCCGATGCGACGTTGCGATGCAATATTATCACATATCGCAAATTGTGTCCACGACCTGTTGCCCTCCGCTACGTCCTGTGACTTTTTGCCGATTGCGATTTCGCGATGCGATATTATCGCAGATCGCAAATCACACCCACTAGTGTCAAAGCTACACCCTCCCATTTGTTTTCGTCGATGTGATATTGCGATCACAGTGTTAGTCGCCAATCGCACATCGCATAAATTATAGTTCTCCAACACGTCGGACCTTTTGACCTGTGCGATAAGCCTTGTGCACATTTCCTGCCATCCTTGTCACCTGTCAATACCTTTTCCGATGTGATCTCCACTGTTTATCTATGGATCTGACAGCCGTTATTTATTCTCACCCTGAGCACACCACCGCCATATTGCCTTTACGCCCTTAACCTGTTTTGTGTTCTCGAAGGAGGAAGAAGGCTGCATCCAGCACTTTGCGCCATTACTTCTCACTCATTGCATTTAAAGAAGAGAACAGCCAAAGTGACAATAGGACAGCCTCGAGCAGTTCAAACAGTAATCAGTGATGGAGCATGTTCCATATTTTATACCACCTGGTCAGAGGAGGACTGCAGAGCACCAGGAAAAGCCGATTTTGTTCAATAACATCAGCAAATTGTATCAAAGATTATATCTGATAGTAAATGTGGTTGGTGGTTAATTAAGACACCTCGACGCATAGGTTAGTAGACATATTTTGTAAACTGATGCTATAATATATATAATATATATATATATATTCAGAAAACGATGTAATAGGATGATGAGTATTAGAGCACAGTAGTGCAGAGACAAAGTAGATTTTTGGAACTGAAGTGTTCCTATTGTTATCCCTCTGTTCAGAGGAAGACCCATTTTGTAACAACAGTTGTTTTTATTAATGAATACAAGTTTTATTGTGCATGTAAAACTCTGGCATTTCAGAAATCAATTTTTTTTTTTTCGTTGTGTTAAGAAACAGATTATTATTCTTTGTTCTTTTGTTCTGGAATCACCAAAAATTTCCAACAGTGGTATCAGATCTAGTCCAGGCTCTTTGAAGGTGTCAAAGAAGCTAAAGGAAGGATTTCTTGTTGGAGAAGCTCAGCAGTGTGAAGACTCAATAAAAAATCCAAGGTATTTCACAAATTTTTTTTGTGTTGCTCTTGAAGACAATGAGTTGTTTTAAATACACAGTCAAGTATTAGAAGCATAGTTTAGAGAGCAAGAATGGCCAGCACCAACACCAGCATGGGTATGTTTAATACTCAATTCCCACAATTTAATGGGAAAAACTATGACTATTGGGCAATAACCATGAGAGCCCTGTTTGCTTCTCAGGATCCATGGGAATTAGTTGAATATGGGTTTGAAGAACTAGCAGATGAAAATGAGTTTAATAGGTTAACTCATGCAGAGAAATATCTATTGAAGAGAAATAGAAAGAAGGATTCAAAAGCCCTCGTATTTTAATGTCAAGCAGTGCATGAGAGTGTGTTTCCAAGGATAGCAGCAGCCAAGACATCCAAAGAAGCATGGCAAACTCTCAAGACAGCCTATCAAGGCATGGAGAAAGTGAAGACAGCAAAACTACAGTTGCCGAGGAGAGATTTTGAGAATCTTTGCATGAAGGAGTCAGACAATATTGACACATTCTTCACACATGTAATTGGTCTGGTCACACAGATAAGGACTCATGGAGAAATTCTTGAAGAAAAGAGGATTGTGGAGAAAATATTGAGGATCCTACCCTCAAAGTTTGATGTGATTGTCACCACCATACAAGAGACAAAGGATCTCACAAACTTCTCAATTGATGAACTACATGCATCACTAATAACACATGAGCAGAGGTTGAGTAGAAATGAAAACTCATCTCTAGAGCAAGACTTTAAGACCCAGATGTCCTTTAGAAGAGGAAGAGGTCAAGGCAGAAGCCAAAATAGAGGTGGAAGAAATAGTCCAGCAAATGTTCAAGGAAGAGGCAGTAATCCAAATCAAAACCAAGGCCAAGGCAGTAGCCAACAAATTGGACAACATCATGCTCTAGGAAAAAGATATGAAAAATCCAATGTCCAATGTTATTATTGTAAAAAATATGGGCATTATGCCAATGAGTGTGGGAAGAAGCAGCATGATATGAGTAATAGAACTGGTGCAAATATCACTAGAGAAAATATCAGCTAAGATAATGTGTTGATAGCTTGTAATATGGCTGAAACAAAGAGTGATGATATATGGTTTCTAGACTCCGGTTGCAGCAACCATATGACAGGAAACATAGCCATGTTTTCCGCTTTAAATCAAAATGTGAAATCACAAGTCACACTTGGGACTGAGTAAAATTTCTGTTATGGGAAAAGGAGAAGTTAAAATATTTACAAAAAAAGGTGAAAAGAAAACCATAGCAAATGTCTATTATGTTCCTGGAATGAAGTGTAACCTCTTAAGTATTGGACAACATGTTCAAAAGGGATACAATGTTTTCTTTGTGAATGCACCATCATGGATAGAGCACCCAGCAAACGATGTATTGATGAAGTGAAGATGACGAGGAACAGGATGTTCCCTCTCAGAATAAGGCAGATTTGAAAAACAAAGAAGTAATTGCAGCAGTTACAGAAGAGGCTTTCCAAAGCGAACCAAAGGATAAAAATTGGTTGTGGCACTTGAGATCTGGACATCTCAACTTTGGAGGCCTTAACTTGTTGTGTAGAAAAGGAATGGTAAGAGGATTACCATTGATAGAGAAACCAGACAGCCTTTGTGAAGGTTGTATTTTGGGGAAACAACACAGAGAAAGTTTTCCATCAGGGAAAAGCATAAGGGCGAAGGCACCCTTAGAAATTGTTCACTCAGATGTATGTGGACCGATGAAAACTCCATCACTAGCAGGCAGCCAATATTTTCTAACATTCATTGATGATTTTACTAGAAAAACTTGGGTTTATTCCCTTAAGAACAAAATTGAAGTGTTTGAAAAATTTCGAAATTTCAAAGCACTTGTGGAAACTCAAAGTGGGTTGCGCATCAAATTTTTGAGAACTGACAGAGGAGGTGAGTATATCTCCAAAGAATTCCTACAGTTTTTGAGAGAAAATGGAATTCATAAACAGTTTACCACAAGGTACACTCCACAGCAAAATGGTGTTGCCATGGATATGGCGAGAAGCATGTTGAAGGAAAAGCATTTGCCAAATGATTATTGGGCTAGAACTGTACATTGTGCAGTGTATATTTTGAATAGATGCCCTACAAAAGTAGTCATGAATAGAGTGCCGGAAGAAGCACGGAGTGGGAGAAAGCAAGGAGTCACCCACATTAAGGTTGTTGGATGTGTGGCTTATGCACACATCCCAGATCAACTAAGAAAGAAGTTGGACAGAAAAGGGGAGAAATGTATTTTCATTGGATACAGTGAGGAATCCAAAGCTTACAGGTTGTATATCCCATCTACCAAGAAGTTTTTTGTGAGCAGAGATGTTCAATTCATTGAGGAGGAAGCTTGGGATAGAAGCATAGAGAAAACAGTAAATGTTAAAAACTGTTTGTCTCTTGATGAAGATGATGATGGGCTGAAATACATCCCCAAACAACAGCGCCAACACAAGGGTAGCAAGTGACACCCTTGAGGAGAAATGAAAGTGCTTCTCCAAGCACATGACAAGGAGGAAATTCAAGTGCTCCTTCAAGCACTTGTACACCAAATGAAAGAGGTAAGAAGTTCAGAAATTTAAGTGATATTTATGAACAAGAGGTAGCAAATGAAGGTATGAATTCTTTGTTTGCATTATATTGTCATGTTGAAGATCCTATTCATTTGGAAGATGCTATTAAGGATAGGAAATGGATGGAATCTATGGATGAGGAGATAAATGCCATAGAAAGAAACAAGACATGGGATTTGGTTGAACTACGAAAAGGAAAAGAAGTCATGGGAGTTAAATGGGTTTATAAAACCAAGAGTAATGCTGAAGGCAAAATAGAAAGACACAAGGCAAGACTTGTTGTCAAAGGATATAAGCAGCAGTATGGGAGAGACTATGAGGAAACTTTCGCACCGGTTACTAGAATGGAAACCATGAGAGTAGTGTTATCCATAGCAGCACAAAATAAGTGGAAAGTTTACCAAATGGATGTGAAGTCAACATTCCTAAATGGAGTGTTAATGGAAAAGGTTTACATTGAACAACCTCCAGGCTATGAAAAGAAAGGCCAAGAGCACAAAGTTTGTAGATTGAAGAAAGCTCTTTATGGGCTGAAGCAAGCACCAAGAGCGTGGTACAGTAGGATAGATTCCTATCTACTGGAAAATGAATTTGGAAAGTGTGAGGGAGAACCCACCGTCTACATCAAATAAAAGTATGGTAAAATTTTAATTGTTGTGTTATATGTTGATGATGTTATTTTCACAGGTAATGATGATTATCTCATTGAAAATTTCAAAGTAGTCATGAAAGAAGAATTTGAAATGACTGACATGGGTTTGCTGAAATACTTCTTAGGAATAGAAGTAGATCAAAATGAAAATGGAATTTTTATTTCGCAGGGAAAATATGTAAATGAAGTGTTGGGCAGATTTAATATGCAGGACATCAAGGCAGCAGTCACTCCCACAGTGATGGGATTAAAAATCACCAAAGAAGATAGTAGAAAGGATTTTGATCCTAGCTTGTATAAGAGCATAGTTGGTAGCCTTATGTATTTAACTGCAACTAGGCCAGATATAATGTTTGTTGTTAGTTTAATTTCCAGATTCATGGAGAGGCCAAAAGAAGCACATTCGCAGGAAGAAAAAAGAATTCTGAGGTATGTCAAAGGTACTAAAAGGTTTGGCATTCAATATACTGTCTCAGAATTTTCAGATTTAATTGGATACACTGATAGTGGTTGGGCTGGAAGTGTAGATGATCGGAAAAGCACATCCGGTTATGTTTTTCACATGGGTTTAGGAGCTATTTCATGGGCTTCTAGGAAACAACCTATTGTAGAGTTGTCTACAGGAGAGGCTGAATATGTGGTAGCTACAGCAGCAGTATGTCAAGAATTTTGGATGATAAGGATGTTAAGGAGCTTATGCCAAGAACAAGCACAAGCAACTGTGATTTTTTGTGACAATAGCTCAGTTATTGCATTATCCAAGATTTATGTGTTTCATAAGAGAACGAAACACATTGACACAAAGTTTTATTACATCAGGGAATTGGTGAACAATGGAGAAATTGTTTTACAACACTGCAGGACTCAGGAGCAGGTTGCAGACATTCTGACCAAGCCATTGGGACAGAAAAGTTTTGAGTTTTTAAGGAAATGTCTGGGTATGACTGATAACCCAGCAGTTGAAATTAAAGGGGAGTGTTAAAATAATAATTTCAACTGCAACACAATTTTACTTTACGATGAGATCTTATGGCAGATCGAAAATCACATTCATACCCATTGCCTCTGTCTGTTCTCTTGAATTCTTCCGACGTGACGTTGTGATGCAATATTATCACATATCGCAAATCGTCTCCATGGCCTGTTGCCCTCTGTTACGTCCTGTGACTTTTTGTTGATTGCGATTTCGCGATGCGATATTATCGCACATTGCAAATCACACCCACCAATGTCAAAGCTACACCCTCCCATTTGTTTTCACCGATGCGATATTGTGATCGCAGTGTCAGTCTCCAATCACACATCACATAAATTATAGTTCTCCAACACGTTCGACCTTTTGACCTGCGCCATAAGCCTTGTGCATGTTCCCTGCCATCCTTGTCACCTGTCAATACCTTTGCTGATGTGATCTCCACCGTTTATCTATGGATCTGACAGTGGTTATTTATTCTCGCCCTGCGCACGCCACTGCCATACTGCCTTTATGCTCTTAACATGTTTTGTGTTCTCGAAGGAGGAAGAAGGTTGCATCCCGC
Organism: Pinus taeda; assembly: GCA_000404065.3. Lineage (NCBI taxonomy): Eukaryota > Viridiplantae > Streptophyta > Pinopsida > Pinales > Pinaceae > Pinus > Pinus taeda. The sequence continues at coordinate 104,822 of APFE030527114.1, forward strand.
ACTTTGCGCCATTACTTCTCACTCACTGCATTTAAAGAAGAGAACGACCAAAGTGACAACATGAGAGCCTCGAGCAGTTCAACCATTAATCAGTGATGGAGCATGTTCCATATTATATACCACATGGTCAGAAGAGGACTGCAGAGCACCAGGAAAAGTCGATTTTGTTCAATAAGTTCAGCAGATTGTATCAAAGATTATATCGTATAGTAAATGTGGTTGGTGGTTAATTAAGAAATTTTTTAAACTAATGCTATATATATATATATATTCAGAAAACAATGTAATAGGATGATGAGTATTAGAGCACAGTAGTGTAGAGACAAAGTAATTTTTTGGAACTGAAGCGTTCCTGTTGGTATCCCTCTGTTCAGAGGAAGACCCATTTTGTAACAGCAGTTGTTTTTATTAATGAATACAAGTTTTATTGTGCATGTAAAACTTTGGCACTTCAGAAATCATTTTTTTTTGTTTCCGCTGTGTTAAGAAACAGATTATCATTCTCTGTTCTTTTCTTCTGGAATCACCAGAAATTTCCAACAAACGTAACGCAAATGATATGTCCGATATATTAGCTAATATAATTTACTGTTAAGAAGTTCCCCTTCCTTCATTCAAAAATGGTCAGATAATCCTAGGAACGTTTTAGCGGGTTCCCCTCTATCTAAGTTCGATGGCAATAGGTGAAAACAATGCAAAGGAAGTTGTATTACGCAAAGTATGTTACAACTGAAATCTATAAGATATAATTACACGAGAATTTCCAGAACAGTTGGAGGGATAATCCCCCTTAAAATTTTATGATCGAATCGACGAGATGTAATTTACACAAGACTTTACGGGGTAGTTGGTGGCATAATCCCAGTGTCGATGTTAACAGCTCACCTGTTTAGGCTTTAAAAAAATGAAGAAAATATGGAAAGCGTGTATATTTGTTGTCTCTTATGCTGTCCTGGTTGGAAGTTTTGATCAGTCTCGACTCTTTTGTGCTCGGTTAGGCAATAAAAAATGAGAAACCATGGAAAATGTTTGTGTATGTTGTCACTTATGCGGGCCCTCCGTAGTAATCTTGCTCAGTATGTCTCTTGGAAAATCTTGCTATTAACAATGGAAGGAGGTGAACTTAAGTTGATTGCAGATTTGGGAATCTGATAGATATGTGAGTGTTCAATTTTTGACCGCGCTCATGTCCATCAGATTCCCCAATATTTCAGGAATCTGCAATGACTTAAAAATGGCTGGAACAAGTACAAATAGATAAAATTTATTTCAACCTTGAACATGTGTAACATCAAAGCATAAAGCCTCAGGCAGGTCTTTAAAGCACTTCCAGTTTACATCAACTCGCCCAAGGATTGTGCAGAAGGGTATCATGTGACCTCTATATCGCGATTGTGTGTGGTATGTCGCTCATATTTTCCTTTGGCATTAGCAAAATTGTATGTTGAGCATATACAGCCGCCCTTTTTTTTTTTATTTTTTTTTTTTTTAACAAAGTCGGTTGCTATATTAATGGCTGAAAAAGGAAAAGGAGTCCAGGCTCCTGAGGTACATTAGATGCCACTGACAACATGGATCAAGGGAGTTACAAAGTGGAAAATCCTCCTTGATCCCTTCCCTGCTAGTGTTTCTTCTGACATTACCTGAGCTACTATAGATTCTTACATATTGAGACATCCAAAATTGACATTTGCACAAAATTTTAGTCTATGACAATGTGCCTGGTTTATCTTGTGGTGGATTCTTCCGGTTACTGATCCACTCCGTCATTCTTGGCACTAGAAGAACTGGCAGTTGCATTGTTTTTCTTATTCATCATATACTGTAGAATGGAGATTGATTCTTCCGCGTGGCTGCATCGATTTGAAAGATGACTGAACTGTTCATGGAGAGAGGCAACCCTGTGCAAAAAGAGGTCTATTTTAGCTCTGTATTTCTTGTTCATAATGTGGTTTTTATCTTCATGTCTCGTTTCCAAGGCCCTCTGCTGGTTCTCCATAATGCATTGTTGGGCTCTGATTTCTTATAATTTTTCTTACAAGTCTGCACAGTGCAGGCAATCTTCACTGCATGCCATGAAGGAAGATGGAGAAGGCGGGAAAGAGGAGGATAGTTAAACTGAGAGAGGTGAAAGGCACACTGATCGAAGAGCAGATGTAACAGTAATATGTGCCAAAGAACTCTTGAAGGCACTGAGTAATAGGGACCAGGAACCACCAAACCAGCCGAACAGGTGGGCACTGAAATTTCTTTGAGGAGATGGGGAGGACGGGAATGCGAAGGAGAGGGAAACAGAGTAGAGAAGGCACTTTGTTCTAGGAGTAGGAGTCAAAACAGGGGGTAAGGGAGCCAAAAAACACTTGAAGGTGCAAGAAGATTGAAACGAGGAACTGCCAAAGATAAGCGGAAAAGCACTGAAAATATTTTTAACCGCCAGATCTGTAAAGAGCAGATAAGCTCTAGAAGAATAAAGGAAGCCTCTGTCACGAGTACCATAAGCTTGAATGAGCACCAAAGATCGTGGATGGGAGGAGGTGAAGAACAGGTGAGAAGGGATAAAGAGCAGAGTGCAAAAGGGAGAGAGTTGACAGGAGATGAGGGAAGGGCGAAAGAGCCAGATAGAGCCCCTGAGTCGGGCTGCAAAAATCCTGCAAGGGAGCACAGGAGAACAAAGGTGAAAGAAGGCAGAAATCAGGCGACCAAGGAGGCAGGGATGAGCGCAAAGAAGAGAGGGTTGGGGGAGAAATATAGTCGAGCTCAAAGAGAAGGTAAGGCGGGAAAGGGGCGGAAAAATCATGAGATACTGACAAAGCCGAGTCGGATCTTGTGAGGGATCAGCCGGCGTTTTACTGAGCTTGACACAATCCTTAGATGTTTTATACATTTCATGATTTTGAGGGATTTTTTGCAGAATGTCATCCCTTGCTTCACCCAAGCGTCATGATTAACGTATGCCCTGTCAGTTTTGTACTGGTCGATGATGATGAGGGTCTTCATGGTATGGGTTGGAAAGTTTATGTAGAGCTGCATCTTAAGGTGCCGGCTGGTCGTCCACACGCACTGTTGGCTCGGTCATCCGCCTGCTTGTTAAGACTTCTAAGAACATGAAAGTATTGAATGTCTTCCATAGTCTGGTGGAGGGTTCGATTACGAAGGTCGATTTGTTGTAGCATAGTGTTTGGAGAGTTCTGCTGATAGACCATTAGGCGAATTATGACTGAGGAGTTTCCAAATACTATTGCTTTCTTTATTCCTAGTTTGCCTAGTTGTGTTAGGGCCTGGAACAGAGCTAGAGCTTCGGCTCTATTATTCGACACTGTCCCTAGGCTCCACTCATACTGAAGAATGAAATCCCCATTGGCATTATAAATCATACCCCTTGCCCCAGCAATACCCGGGTTTGATTTTGAAGCCCCGTCAAAGAAAAGATAGAAACACTTATTACTTTGTATCCAGTTGTTAAATTCTTGAACTTTTAGTCTGAGTTTCCATGGTCTAGCTTTCTCAATATTCTGCGCCTCCCTCTTTTTACGTTCTTGTACATTGTGATGATGATCCAATATGTAACTTATTAGATCTCGTTCCTCCACAGTGTAATTTGTTACTTCTATTTTCCCCTTGGTGTTGATTGAGATTGCTTCCAGAGCGAGAGTTTTGGCTTTGTAGCAGGTTGTTCTAGCGTTTGAGCTCTTATCTTGGAAGGTTTTTTTGTTTTTGGCAAGCCAGATCCGCCACAGCAGGGTGTGGGGAAGTGTATTCCATACTCTTTTCACCAAGCTACTTCTTTTTTCTTTCCAAGGACAACTTTGTTTCCAATTGTAAATTGTCTCAGCTATGTTGTGATGAGGTTCCCAAGTTAGGTTGCCGATGGAGGACATCTTTCTCCAGCATTCGACAGTGTAGGGACATTCTATGAATAGATGATGCATTGTTTCTTCAGCATTGCAGCAGTTGGGGCATCTAGTTGGTCCGTTGATGCCTCGTCTTTTAAGATTCTCTCCTGTTAGAATTTTCCCTTTCAACAAGAGCCATATGAAGAATTTTATTTTTGGAATGGCTTCTATACGCCAAGCAAGTTTCCAATGGTTCCACAAGTTCATCTGAAAGGTGCTGTTGTAGATGTGTTGATGCCCTACTTTAACTGTGTAGTTTGAGCCAGTTGGATCCCAGCGAAAACCATCCGCTTTTTCTTTTCCTATGGGAGCTTTACTGTGGAGGAGCGTCTTCAGACAGCTGAGATGAGGTTCTAAAGTTGTGGGGATGTCTCGAAAGGACCAGCCCGTCCAGGCATGAGAACAACGGTCCCAGCTGGAGATTTGGTCTAAGTTATGAATGCCTCTATTATTGAGATAATTGATAACAGGAATAACCTCTTTTTGCGTGATCAAGGGTTGTTGCCCCATGATTTTGTCTATTCCAAATTTGATGTTGTTTCCCCCACCTGGAACTTTCGAAATATTTTGCATCAAAAAGGGGAGCGCTTTCTTGCATAACCTCTAGATTTTAGTGGAGTCTCTATTAGGCATATTGGAGTCAAGGAGTTCCTGCCTGGGGAAGCTTAGATATTTGATCTCCAGCACCTTTTTCCACCACGCTGTGGATCCAGTTATCAACCTCCATACCATTTTCGCACCAAAGGCTAGGTTTAAGATTTTTGGAGATCTAATGCCAAGACCTCCTCTGTCTTGGGCTTGAATGACGTGCTTCCAACTGAATAGATTAAACTTGCTTTTGTCATTCTTCCCCCCTTGCCAGAGGAAGTGTCGAAGAGCAGCTTCTAGTTTATGATGAAAGATGGCAGGTGCCTGATTTAAAGAGAAGCGAAAAAGAGGAAGGGAAGTGATACCTGATTTCAAAAGAATGAGTCTGCCTGCAGGGTTAAGACAACGAGTTCCCCACTGCTGCACTTTCCTTTCTACTTTGTCAATGATCCCATTCCATGTTTCTGCTTTTAGAGGGCCCAGACTCACCGACATGCCCAAGTAGGAGAAGTGGTTCCAGTTTAGGTTGCATGTAACGCCAAATATGGTTGCAATACTGTGAGCAGTTTGATTTGATATATTCCATCCATAGTCACAACTTTTTTGCTGGTTTACTTCACCTCCGGAGTACCCCATGTATTGGTCTAGCATATTTTTGAATCGTCTTGCAATTGTAGTGGAGGCACCACCAATTAATAATGTGTCATCTGCAAACTGTGAATCATTGATATTTTTGACTCCGTTTCCAAATTTGATACCTGTTATTATTCCCACTCTTCTATTATGATCCAGGACTCGACTAAAGGATTTTGCCATGAGGATGAAAAGATTGGGGGAAAGAGGGCAGCCCTGCCTGAGACCCTGGGAATATTGAAAAAATTCTCCTGGTCTACCATTGATAAGGGGGGAGATCCATGGTCTAGATATACAGGCAACGATGATATTGATGAAGGGAGGTTCGAAGCCCATCTTGTTTAGAACAGCAGATAGGAATGAGTGCCTTACTCTATCGACGGCATTTGCTAGATCCAGCTTTAGAAAAAATCCTTTCTCTTTCCTGGATAGACTTGAATGGATGGTTTCTTGAATGAGAACGATGGAGTCAGTGATATGTCTATTGGGCAGAAAGCCTCCTTGATTTTTAGATATCAGGGAGGGAAGGAGAGGCTTGAGTCTCATAGCTAACCAGCAGCGCAGTGCCTGGGGCTTTGGCCCAGCCATGGCTCCCGCGGATCCAACTCAGGAGGACCATCAAAAAGCATTCTCAGATCTGGTAAAATCTCTTCCTCCTCTGCACCCTAGACCCGCAATTTCGAAATTTGTCAAGAAACTTGATATTCTTTAGGAAGTTCAACTACCTTCAACTCTTCCTCGCATGGCAGCCTTATCCCTGGCTGAGAAAGGTCTCATCAGACAATTTACATGCCTATGGCCATCAACAAGAACAGTGCAGTGATGGGTAGAACGAAACTGGTCGGACAAGATCCCTGGGAAAATTTCAATAAGATTTTGTGGGAAAGGGTATTACTCATTTCATTTTGAATCCAAAGAAGACAAGGACCTGATCTTCAGGAACAATCCCTACTTCATGGATTCCAGGGGCCTCTATCTCAATAAATGGACCCCAGACTTCGATCCGGAACTGGATATCCCTAGCGTCGTTCCGGTTTGGGTCCGGCTACCCCATCTTCCTCTTCATTGCTGGGGAGATGACTCAGTTCGGGAAATAGGGAATTTTGTTGGCAAATACATCGACAGAAGCGAACCCAAGGACAACATGCAAGCTTGCGCAAGGATATGTGTCGAGGTGGATCTAGGAAGAGGACTACCTAAAGCAATCAAGCTAAAAGTGGACGATTGGAGCCATATCCAACAGCTGGACTACGAGAAGCTTCCATTCAAATGTAAGGTATGTCACGAGTACCGACATTTTGCTAACAGATGCACAAAAATTGTTAATGTAGAAAATGAAGAGCAAGATGGGCACTGGGAGCCTATTAAAAAGAAGAAATCTACCCCCTTCATAAACCCCCTTTCGACTCTGACATCCCTGGAACCTCTACCCAGTGCCACCCCTCTTCTCCCCCTTCCCCCTCTAGCCTATCTCCTCATCCACCTCTCCCGTCCTCCTCCAACCCCTTTCTTATCCTTTCCACTGTTGACTCCGCCCTTGAAGACCCTCCCCTTCAGCCTCCAGATTCCCATTTACCTCAGATTACCTCTTCTCAAACTCCCCTCGAGCCCCTCTCATCAAGGATTACCAGAAGCTCCCTGAAAGAACATGGAGCATCAAGTGATACATACAAGAAACCGGGGCCTGGCAGGAAATCTGCTAAGCAACATAGGGATGAGTCTGCCCAGAAGGACATAGCAATGGGCACCCAAACTCCAATCGAATCCTACATCCTTCGACACCAAGAAAAGGAAGCAATCAACAAAGAACAAGAGAGGCGAGCACCTCTCCGCACATCCAATACATCATGATTAAAATCCTCTCATGGAACAGCAGGGGATTAGGGCACCCCTCTAAAATAGCAGCTCTTCGAGACTTAATCTGCATTGACCAGCCAGAAATATTGCTGATCCAAGAAAAAAATCAAGATCAGCAAGAAATGAAAAAGATTATAGATCAATAAAAGCAGTATTCAGGAAGCATTAGCGAATCTAGAGGAGCCTCTGGAGGTATTGTCACCATTTGGGACAAAAGCAAATGGATCTGCAATTCTGTAATAATCCACCTGAACTGGATCAAAAACATTCTAGAAAACAGAACAGATGGGAAAATCGTAGTCATAGAGAGAAGGAAATCTGTTGGGACAATCTGAAGACAAGCATTGAGGGAGAAAGCAACACAAATCTCATAGTCGTAGGGGACTTTAATATGATCTTGCATGCAAATGAAAAAAGGGGAGGAAATTTTGCTCCTGATCCATTCAGAGGTCACCTAAAGGCCATCATTCAGGAATCTGAATTAGTGGACATAACTCCCAAAAACTGCAGATACACCTGGAGCAACCGAAGGATTGGCAGTGGTAACATCATGGAACGACTTGACAGATTCCTTGTCAACATATCACTCCTCTCATCCTTCTCTGTCGGCTACACAAATATTCTTAATACCTCTGCCTCTGATCACTACCCGATCACTTTAACTTTGGAAACCCATCACCCCCTTGGCCCTATTCCCTTTAAATACAGCCCTCTATGGAGTCGGAATCCTACAGCGAGAGAAATTGTCAAGGAATCCTGGAGCTACCATGTGGAAGGCTCGCCAATCTATATCTGGGAAACCAAATTAAAAAGAGTGAAGAAGGAACTCAAAGATTGGGTCATAGAAAGCTACCAAGAGCCCGAGGAGACCAAAAAAAGAATCAAAAATGAATTGGAAGAGGTGCATTGGTTAACCAGCGCATTCACAGAAAAAGAGTAGAAAATGTAGTGAACGTGAAGCAACTGTGAGAAGCCTCTCCTGTTATATGCTATATAAGCAGTTGCGATATGTATGTGTATTCACAGAAAAAGAGCAGAAAACGTAGTGAGCGTGAGGCAACCGTGAGAGCCTCTTATGTTAAAAGCCGTTGCGATTCCTGCTGCAAAAGAAACTGCTACTCCGAAGTTATTGAAAAGCAAGAAGAAATCAGAAGTCTGCATTTATTTTTTAATTGGAAGAATAACGCATTCGAAGCCGTAAAACCAGAGCGTTAAAAAACAACTAAAGAAATCCAAGAGCCGCGTTATTCTACGCTTAGACAACTGCGTTATAGTTGTAAATTCAATTTGGAGCCACGAAATTTGGAAGCACGAGACATTACACCACTATGTGCAACGACTAGTACGAAAAGTCAAATCTATCTCCACATAAATCTTTCTTTAAAAAATGTGTGCTTATGGTGCTTCGGGCATGTGTCTTTTTGAAGAGTTTGGAAAAAAGATTAAAAGGGTTTCATTCTTTTCAAAATGTTTCATTTTAAAATGTTTTATCGAGCCAAATCTATTTCAAAAGTGTTTTGAAGACTTATTATTTAAGAAAAAACGGACCATTATAATGTTTCGAGTTGGGTTTTATTAGTCCCTGTTATTTGGCAGATGGCATGGACTATAGTAATCAGAATCCTCCCATATAACATTAATTTTTATTAGTCTTTACTCTGTTTTTACTTCGCTCTGCACTATGTGATTTGAAAACTATATTCTTCTTTTTCAGTGGTCTTATTTGACCTCTTCCCAAAGCAAGATGCTATAAACATATAGTACCTTCGCTTGATGTCACTCATATTTCAGAATTGTTAGGAATTGGTTTAAACTAATGCTAGCATTAGTCTAGCAGTATAAAATGCTAGCAGAGTTTGGAAGTATAAAAAAACTAAACTAATTTATAAGTGGCTGAAGTTGCCACCTGTTTCCACCCGTGCATGTTGCTTAGGTGTCTGACGTTCTGAGTCCTTTGCCCTGTGTTGTCAAGCTGTGAGGTTGCTTTGCCCTGTGCTGTCAAACTGTGTAGCTATGCATCATATGATAGTCCTTCATAGATAAGGAAGGAGGAGTAGGTCCTTAAAGACTTCAAACACACCAATAAATGACTAACTTTCAATGCACTTGGTAGCAGAAGCTTTGGAAGTGAACAACCAACCTTTGAATGAGACCCTGGTCCTTCATCGCTCAAGCTCAAGATGCAAAATTTAATGGAGAATTATATTTGATCGGTTAAGGAAGCTTAAAGCACGATCCACAACTCCCTTGATCATAGGTGGAGGCAAGGATCTCGAGGACTAAGAAAGTTGATAATTCATCACAGGTCTGTGGCCTTAAAGGGTCAACTCAAGTAGCTTTTTATACAAGAATTTCCATTGTGAGAGAGAGGACAAGGGTATTCTAATCTACTGTTGTGTCTGGGGTTTGATACAAAGAAGGAAGAATGCTTTCTTTATTCACATCAGTGAGAGACAGTAACCTTACCTATTTGTTCAGTCATCAAAAGGCCTCAAAGAAAGCATTGTAGGATTTGGCTAATGCTGAACTCCATAGGCTACCTACTCAAAGGAATATGGGAAGCATATCCAGTCTAATTACTTCCCATATCTGGTCCAACTGCTCGAAATATTTAGTCCAATTGCTCTGAACAGGAACAATCGCCACAGGGTGCCACAGTCATTGCCAACAGTCTCTCTTAACAAGAACAAAGACCTCGCACCCCCTTAGGCACAAAAACCTCGAACCCCCTTCAGCACAATGAGTCTATCTGCTGCAAACCTTATTTCTTTAGCCGGCACAATGAGTATGTTTGCTCCAAATTTCATTTCTTTAGTCGCCCTAGGTTGCCAACAACCTCTTCAATGCAGGGCACACAACAACTAGGTCACTGATTTACTCCTCCAATGCTTAGTTGACATTGGTTATGAATCATTTGGGAATGAAACCAATCACTACCATCATTTGCACACAAGCATACTACATCTTATATGAAAAATAGGGACTCTTCCACTTCAAAAATAAATGGTTTGTAAAGAAAAATTAACTATTTAGCTTAGAAGTATAGGAAAATCACAATATATTTTCATGGTCATTGAGTTTTCTTGATACATGCTCACTCGCTTATCTGTTCATATTATCCTCCAGCTAGCTTGCATCCCAGCATCTTCATGAACATCTGTTGTGTCAAGCCGCAACATGAGTGGTGCACCTGGAAGCGAAAAGGGTACTGTGTTAGTGAATAGGTGGAATAGGGTTTGGCATGGTGACACACCAAGGTTCTTGAATAAGAACTCAATCTATGCTCACTTCTAATTAAGTCAATTATTAATTAAATGAAAAACCAGCCACACTAAATTTATGAACAACAATCCCATTCCTTCCCATTTCATTGTATGAGGCACTCTTAATCATGCGTTAGTTGTGGGGCGAGAGCTACTATGCCTGCAAAATACTATAGGCAAGCCTCACTAGAATGAGAAAATGTTGTTGAACATACATATGCAAAGCATGTGTCTCAAAGCATATGTCTCAGAAGCTCAAATGTGAGTAGAAGGGCTTGGTTCCTTTCACTCTAACACCGAAACTAACCCATGCAATCTCACCATATTAGGGACAGGCGGGGAAGGTTGGAACAACATCCCTCTGTGAAATTCTCCTGGATAATGGGTTGGTTCAGACACCAATGTGCTGGTTCAGATGCCAACCTCATGGATAGACTCTTGTTTCAAAATAGGGGAAACCTCACTTTGAACAGATCAGGTAAGCACAACACTGTAGAGCCTTTAACTTGCACCTAATTATCCATCATTACCTATAGCTTTTCCTCACTTATCCCTCTCTTTTGCCCTATTTTCCTCATAAACTTACCCAGATCATTACATTTGATGTCTTTAAGCATGATTGGTTGACTTTGCTAAATGTTTGATTGTTTTTCTAGATTTTTGACATATGCACAGAGTTTCCGCAGCTATCTGGCAATTCCGCAGCCATTCAACAATTCCGCAGCCTTTTCATTGATCTCCATGTTCCATGTGTCATTTTGAAAAACGAATCACATGGGCACGTGGGAGTAAAGGTGTTGAAGGTTCTTGTGCTATTGGCTTGGTCAGCAACGCCACGCATACCTCCGGTCAACGAGGATCCAACTTCGGTCAACAAAGCCAGCTCAAACAGTGGTGCATGAGCTGAAAGGTTATGTCACTCCAGATGGCAACTCCTCCACTCTACGCAGGTCATGGGAGACAGGATCCAACCTTGGATTCAACCTCCATGACGACCGTACCTTCCAGATCACCCACGGACCTATTGACATGTTGCTAAACCATTTAATTAGCATGTTGTCAGTTAATTTCCAGTTTCATATTTTACGCAGTAGGTAGTTGTTCGCTTGCTTATAAAATCCAGCGTCTACGGACGCTTAAGGATTAGTTTTTAGTTGTTTTGTTTATGTAATTGCTACGCTTTTAGTGAGCACAAAAACTCTGTTTTGAAGCTGCTGTTTCAGCACTTTTGACTGTAATTTCTGCATTATGAATTAATAGAAGACTGTTGTTTTGACTCCTTTACGTAGCTGATTTTCTTTTGGGATTTGTGGATGGAGGGCCCCGTGTTCATAAACAGCTTTGTACATAATTGTACCTTTTATGTTCTTGTATTTCTTCTTTTGAATCAGCAATTTCCTTTTCTTTAACACAGTACAGATTTGATTTACTTCACTGTTCATTTCATTCTAGGCAGTTATACGTTGAGAACCTGATCAGGGACTGCTTTTGCATAGTGTTAGCCCGGGATTGTGTGTCTTTGTGTATTTGCTTTATCTCTAATAGTAATTTTTTCAGTTGTCATATTTCATAGTGTGCTGCCTTTACTCTGTTTTCCTAGCTGATTTCTAGTTTAGTTTCTCAAGTTGTATGTAACATATTTGATGTCTTCTGTTATCATAAGCTATCAATCTTTAGAGATCAGAATACTGATAAATTACAGCTTGCTTTGAGTACTTTTTAGACTTATCTCTAACTACTTCTTAATCGTGTTTCACATAATACCATATGTTGGAAGCAGAGAGTTAGGAAGAGTTAAACATTATAACTGGTCTTTAAAGTAGTTTTTCTTATCTTTTTATTGCAGCAGCATGAGTAGTGACTAGTGCTATTAGAAAGTGGTTTTTTCTGTTTTTCTTTCAGTTTCATTTCAAGTTATTTCTTTCAAGCTTTTTCTTTGCAAGTTTAGAAGGTAGTTAGAAACCACCAGTAACACACACTCACTCATTTAGAAATCACCTTACACACACTATCACTCATCTGTTTATAAAATCTCCATCCCATCTTAGGAAGATAAATTGACCACAAACAACACCCCCAAACGACAAAAATATCTAAGAGGCTGCCTAAGTACATATAGTACACCTTCACTTCATCAGCTTATGAGCCCCGGGTTGACAATTAATGAAATCAATTTAGAAACACTAAATTGACCAAACAGCATCTCTCATAACTTTGCTGAAAAATGAAATAGGTTGGTCATCTTCATTATCATTTTTTTGAAATAAGACAACCGCTAAGGTAGTATCAGAGGCAAAAGAGAAAATTCTAAAAGGCTTGGAATAATCAGGACTGGCTAGTAATGGAGCTTCAGAAATAACCTTCTTGATTTGTGTAAAAGCATACCTTGCCTACACTATCCATTTAACTTCATGATATTTTTTTTGGATATCAGTGATATCCTTGACTATGTTATCATAGTTTGGTATAAATCTCCTTAAAATATTAATCTTTCCTAGAAAAGTCTAGATTTCTTTTATATTCCTAGGTATTAACCCAATGGCCGAGACTCGTTTTAGATCAATGACTACTCCTTCTTTTGAAATGATATGGCCATGTAGGTTTCCCTCCTTTCTAGAAAACAAGCATTTCTATGGATTGAGAGAAATTCTATATTTCTTTTACCCATCAAAAACCTTTTCAAGTGCTTTAAATGTTTTTCATCGGAATTCAAAAATATAGTTAGATCATCCAGATAAATAACAACAAACATATTAAATTTACCAAAAAACGCTAGTTCCATTTCTCTTTGGAAGGTAGCTACTGCATTTTTTAGGCCAAATGGCATTGTAGCATACATAAATGTACCCCAAGAAGTTGTGAATGTTGTTTTTTCCCTATCTTATAGACTTACCATGATCTGATTGTATCCAAAAAAAACATCCAGCATAGAAATTCTATTAGAGCCCGAAAGCTTTTGAAGTAATTGATCCATCTTGGGCAATGGATAATTGTGTTTAAAGATATTATGTTTAGGTTTATAAAGTCTACACACAATCTTATCTCACCAATTTTCTTTCTGACCAGAACGAGATTGCTATCCAATCAGAGTATCTTAGACGAACAATAATTTTGGCATCCAAAATTTCTTGAGTTCTTTTTCAATATTTGGAAGCAAAAATGGATTTATTCTCCTCAATTTCTCCCTGAAAGGTTTAGGTTATAGTTTGAGAGAAATTTTGTGTTCAATAAGTGTTTTTTCATAGGTTTTGAGCTCCTCATATGACCAACAAAAGACATATTTGTAATGTTTGAGAAGAATTAGATATTTCTCCTTCATTTCCTTAGGTAATGATGTAGAAAGTTTTACATTTTTTATTTCTTCACAGGTCTCAATATTGAATTATTCAATATCCTCTTGGTGTGAACTTGATAATGAAGTTTTGGAAACATCATTATTATCAAAAAGTTTTTCAAGAGGATTTAAACCCTTAGGTATGTAATTATTGGGCAACTGAATGATATTATGATCAATTATCTTGTGATTTAATTGTGAAGTTTCTTTTTTATTATTAGACTTATGATCAATGATTTATTCCTCTTTGATTTATAAAGTTGAGAATTCATCAATTTATTGTAAGAAAATCTTCAATTTCTCAATATCTTCGAAGACTTGCCAATTCTTAAGGTTGTCAGGAATTGAAGGCCTATACTTTACTTGAATTTGGTATTGTAACTCCATTGGACTGGGTATTTTCAAAGAGCTAGTTGAGATAGATAATGAATCTGCATAAATGTTTTCATTTGTATGGATTATTGTAATATTAAAAGCTTGAAAGAAATTATCCATAAAATCCCATACCTCATTTCGATAAGATCTAAGCCTAGGATTTTTTTTCTTGGGATAGATTTCTTACGTAATTCACAATGAGTAAGATCTAAGCCTAGGATGTTTTTCTTGGCATAGATTTCTTATTTGATTCACAATGAGTTCTAAATCATCGAATACACTTAAGTTTTGAACATTCATACATTTATCTAACTCAATTCCTAAAAGTAACACTTCATAATCTACTACATTATTTGTAAAATCAAAGTCCAACTTAAAAGATTGAGTTATATTTTCTCTATCTGGAGAAATAAGTACAATTCTAGCTCTAGCTCTATCTTTTGGAAAGGCCCATTAAAGTATAACTTGAAAACATCAGTTTTTATACATTTAGGTTTATCCACAATCTGTTCACTGCTAAGATGAGAATTTTGGAGATCATTAGAAGATAAGGTAAAACACCCAAAATCCTTATCAACAATATAAATAAGATGATTTATTTCTTGATCAACTTTACAAACATTATTAATAAATATTACCTCTTTGCATAATCTAAGGTGTTCTTCCCCATAAATAGGAATTGTATCAAAAGACATCCATTTGCAAACTTCCTCCTAACTTGGCACAACAATCTCTGGATAATAACATTCCAAATATTGGGGAAATATCTGTAACAACAATATCTAAAACTACACTTTTAATAGGGATATGTGCTAGAGTTACAACTAGATCTTTGATTAGTCCAAGACAAGGTAATTTCTTTGAATCGAAAGTGTATAAATCATGATAAGATATTGTGATTTGTAATTGAAGTTGATCCATGATTACTTTAGGCATTAGATTGTGAGAGGCCCCAGAATCTAACATGTAGTTATATAATAGTAAATCATGAACCTTCAAAGTAGCATAAAAGGGGGAATTTTTTCATCGATCATATTAGAACTATGACCAAAACCCACTAAAGGTTTTTCATCTTGTAGACTGGTTACATCTCCCTCAACATCAATGCTTGAGGACTAAATCCATTTGACGCTTCAATTTTGTAACCTGGTTTTTTGGAGAGTTCAAAAAATGGAATAGGTATTTTGACTCTCTTTAATTCTCTCTAAACATTAAACGTTGTTGGAATAGTTTCTCAAAAGTGTTATGTTCCTTTTATTGGTTTAATAGTTGAATCAATGTTGTTTGTGTCTCAATTGTTTTGACTAGTGGTTCATTAACAATGATATTTTTAGGTGGTCTACCAGGTCTTGGTCTGGGTCTTAAATAATATCTCCTTTTAATTCTGCAATTAGAAACTCAGAAAAGGCCTGATATTTTGAAACCTAAGAGTCCTCTTGAATTTAAGGTGAAGGTTGATAATGAGAATCTAGAATTATATAATTTTGATTTAAAGGATTATAAAAATAGTTAATATTGTCTATAACCAAATGACCAGTTTCTTTAGGTTCCTAATCATTAATCATTAATGGGGGTTGAGTTTGTTGATCAATATTAGGTCTTTGAAATATTTGGGCTTGGAAAGGTCTTTTATATTGAACTTGAGGTATGTTTGATGTTTGTTGAACAACTCTAGGTTTTGCTTCTATTTTTGATCTTCTATTTGAATGATTTCTTAGTAAGGAAGTAATTTAATCTATTTTATGATCCTCACTCTTAATTTTAGAGGAAGAGGTTCCTTCCTCCCTATATTTCATTTTTCTTTCAGTCTTTTCTACCTTTTCCTTAAGTTTAGATGATGTTGATCTATTAGCCTCAAGTTCATTGAAATTGATATGCATTTCTGCTAGGGTAATAGATGTTCTTTCTGTAAGCATAACAACAAAATAATCATCAAAACCTTTAGAGAATCTTACTTTAGCAGCAACCACTGGCGGTTTATAGTCTGGTGTTCTTTTATTATAAATTTTATTAAATTGTTTTATAAAATCAGCCATAAGTTCATTAGGATTTATTTTTAGGTCATCAAACTCAGGCAAGTAGTAAATGTAATAGCCCTGATGAAAATTCCATGTAATAAATGTTAAAAAAAAAACCTGCGGACGACTAGGACACTTATTCCAAGCTGAATGATAGGAAAGATATCCTAGTGTGTGTTCATTTAGTTGTTTATGGCTAAGGAAATTGGCAAAGGAAATAGCTAAGTCTTTGGAAAGGAAAAAACACATTTTTGTCACATTTATTATGAAAATAAAGAAACTAGGAGAAAGAGGAGGTGAAAGGTCACAAGTTGCATGCTAGAAGGAAAATGAAGGAAAATAATGGAAAATGAAGAAAATAGGGTCCTCATTCTTAAAAATTCTTATAAGGATCAGTAAGTAACCTTTTGTGATTTAGCTTAGGAGATATTTCATTATTCTCTCTCTCTCATACTCTTAGACACTTAGAGTTTTCTTGGATAACTTTGGCATTGAAGCAAGAAAGGAAAAGAGCGCAAGAGGTCACAAAGATCAAGTAGGGAAAGGTAGGATCAAGTAAATACAACAACCTTCATTGTAGGTATCAATTTGCATGTGTATTTTCCTTGCTAGATTTGGCATAAATGGGGTTGCATGCATTTCTTTTCTACCATGGAATGGGTTTTTCCAGGTGTGACATTATTTTCAGCCTAGCCTTGCCGTTTCTTGATAGCTTTGATGAGATGGGTTCTCTCATGTGGTTTATGTGGGATGGCTAGGTTGGGTTTGAAGCTGAGTGGGGTGGATCTTTGAATTGAAAAACACATGCTGGAAGTGGTCCCTAAAACAGAATGAGGATGCATGAAGCCACTGACCTAGCAACCCATGAACCAGACTGTGGGTTGTGGTAAAGCTAGATTATGTGCCTTGGTGGGCCTAGGAATCCTTTCTAGTGAATGGTGGGATACACAGTAAATCCAATAGGTGGATTTTCTCTCCGTTGGGCCTAGTGATTATGAGGTGGAATGCATGGTAAATCTTGGAGAGTACGTCTTGGTGTAGGGCCTAGTGATCCATGGATCAGATTGTAGATCCATGGTTAAGCCTGAGAGAGTAGGATGCACTGAAATCCCTCAGACTGTAGGCAAAGAAATCTAGTGGAATCCACATTGGTTGGTGTTTTTGATGTGTTCTATGAGCCCCACATTCATGCTTGGAATATGGCACAGGGGTGATTGGCTGAAGAGAGACTTGGAATAACCAATCTATGGTTGGGTGGAACATGGTAATATCATCTCCAGTTGGTTCATTACATTGATTAATGAGAAATTCATTCCATTTATTTTCATGTGTAAATGTACTAGTGTATATGTGGATTTTGATGGCTGATATGTTTATTTTAATTTTGTTCCTATTATGTTGGTTACATGTTCATTTTATGGCAGGAGCTATGTTTGGCCCTCAACATGTTTTTACTTGTATTTGAATGGATATTTTATCTATGACCTAATAAGTTATAAGGTAGTAAATGACATGAGGAAACAATGGTTCATGGTGATTCTCAGATAAGTAAGAGACCCCTACACTTAATTATGTTATTTACACTTGTAGGTTACATGTTGATGATATGTTTGATGAAATGCCTTTCATGGCTAGTAGGGATCTAGTTAAGGCCTTGATCAACTATTTAATATTGCATCATTATTTTCCTATACTTTACTTAATTCTGAGCTTTCATTCCATTCTGGGTATTGGCCTGGGCTCTTGGCCTGAAAAAGTGGCTCCAATCCTAGAGTAACTGGAACAGAACTAGAAAGTTTCATCCATAGTCGCTGGTAGACATTCCTATGGGAGAAACTTTAGGTTTTGGGTCACTCCCTTTCCCATAGCATGAGAGCCATTGAGCCTTAAATTGTCAAGAAGAATAGTGGGACCCAAGGACAGGTTGTCTGAGTGGCTAACTTGTCTCCTGAGGGTTCTATTGATGATTTTGGATGGTTGTGTGTGATGTTCCACTGGTTCCACTTCCTTAAGGTTACCTAGGAGGTCAAATCTGATCATAATAGCCTCTCATCCGCTGCTTACCCCAATTGGCACGGTTACTAGGCTGGATGCAGGAGGAGGATTTTATAGAGTTGTATCAGAGCATGGTTCAACTCTTGGGCTGAATGGGTTGAATGTGTGTTGGTCATGCATGCATGTCAGTTGATGTGTGTCTCCTACACTTATATACTTGTTGCATTTGCTTGATGATGGATTAGGGTTGTAGTATGGTTATCATGGATAATTTGATGTTCATTTTGTGAAGAGTATTCAACATGAGTATGTGACTGATTGTACATGGTTATTTGCTACTTACATGTTTATTTTATGTTTCCTACTTACATCCTTATATGTTAGGTTACATTTTTTAATATTTTGATTACATGCATTAGTCTTATAGGTTGATTAGAAGAAGTGATTGATTATGTTCGACTACATGCGGTTATGCATATTTCTAGTTGGTTAGGAATTTCTTATGCATATTGTTGGTTGCATGTAGAAATGTGTACAATGGTATAATGGTTGTTGGCATGCATGAGGTCATAGCATGAATTGTTCATATGGCCTTGCATTGATGACTGGATCCTAGTTAGAGTAATGTTTATGTGTTGATTCATTTATTTGTGCATGTCTATATGCTACTACGATTATGTTATACACATATCACAATAATTTGGTGATCTTGCAGACAAGGTATCCTCCCCAAGCAATGCTAAGGTATGTCAATTTATTGTGATTTGGTTTATCTGACATATTATGAATTGCAGGAAGAAATAGATCAAATGGATAGCAAGATGGTAGACTACGTAGAATCTCCTTATGAATCAAATGAGAAGTGTGGTGTGGGGCATACTTTTGATTTGGAAAGTACACTCAGGAACTTGAAGGAAGATATAAGGAGTTGTAAGGCAGATAATGACTAGATCATATAGGTACAAGAGAAGAAAACAAAGTTCAATTATATACTTCATTAGTTTTTTTCAGAACTGCTACAACAAGGGGCGCTTCGGATCAACCATGCACATGAGGATGGAACTAATGGATAATATGGTAGTATATCTCTTGGTAGACATAGGTTGGATAGATATGACATGGTGAGATATGGAAGGTTGTTCGACACTCTGGAAAGGAGGGGCGATGAGCACATGTATTATTCTAGTTCTAGTTTTGATAGACATCATGATCATCATCGCTATAAGCCTTACATAAGGAATGATAGGTGGTACTTGCTGGATTAATTCAAGAAAGAAAAACCACCTACTATTGATGGAGATGTGAAGAAGCCAGAAGATGCAAAGGCTTAGATACTTGACATGAACAAATTCTTTGAGTTGCATGAGTACATAGATAACATGAAGGCCTAGATAGCTATCTTTAGCTTGAAAGGTAAAGTAGACATATAGTGGGAAGATATTAAGCAGGTTAGAGACATCAGGACAAATGACTTGAGTTGGAGGGAAATCAAGAGGATTTTCAGAAAGAAGTACTTGTCAGAAAGGACTATGACAACAAGGCTAAATAATTCTATGAGTTAAAGATGGGGTCAGTGATAGACGAACCATATACGACCAAGTTTCTTGAGTTATTAAGGTATGTACCATATCTTATTGATGAGAAGGCTAAAGTTTAGAGATTTATCAATGGTTTTCCATTAACATTTAGAGATTAGATTAAGTATAATGAGCCTCGGTCACTTGATGAAGTCATAGGGAAACTGAAACATTGTTATGAGCAAGCAAAGCATAAGAATGAATCTCAGCATGGATGGAAAGGAAAAGACAAAGGTATAGGTAAATGTCATCCTAAGAGGACAAGGCCTCAACATGCAGATGTGAAAGAAAATGTGGCACTGCAAAAGGGATTTAATGCAGCTAGATAGGGACACGGGCAACAACAACAACACCATCATAGAGGTGAGGGCACTGGTCTGTTGGAGTCTTGGACATGTGGTGAGGAGAACCTTAGGAGAGATTGTTCACAACAATAGGATGGAAGGCCTAAGATATAAAGTGTACAAGAGGTGCAGACTATTGGGATGTTGGTCAAAGTATTCCACATATCTATGAAGCAATGGATAATGGGCAAGCAGAACACTAGGAATCTATCATTGATATGGATGGTAAGCTTTTTGATCAAATTATTTATATTTTGATGGACCCTATATCTAATTATAGCTATGTTAGTCCTAAGTTGGTAGATGAGTGTGGGTTGAATAAGGAGTTGCATGGAGAATCTTGGTTATTGTAGTTGACTACAGGTACGAAGAAGTTCATCATTGGGTAACATCTTGCACATTTGACTTAAATGATATGCCTACAACAACCCATTTTAATTTATTACCATTGGGTTCATATTGTATGTTATTGGGCATGGATTGGTTGTATCTTCATAGAGCCAATGTTTGACTGCTATGACAAAGCTATTGAGCATGTTGATGATAATTGAGAACCAAGAGTCTTGTAAGGTAAGAATAAAGCCACATCAGTTAGGATGGTGAAAATTATGCAAGTAAAGCGTAGTATAGGAAAGGGTGAAGGCTATTTGCAGTACACATTTCTAGTGATAAGGGTAAGGAGGTTGAAGATGCATATGTGTTGAACAGGTACCCAGTGTTGCAGCAGTTTCGAGATATATTCCCTAAGGACATTATAGAGTTTCCACCTAACAGGGAGGTAGAATGTTTTATTGAGTTAGTGCGAGAGGAATCTCCAGCATCAAAAGCACCTTATAGGATGAGCACACCTAAATTGGTTGAGTTAAAGTTGTAGTTAAAGGAAATGTTGGACAAGGGATACATTAGACCAAGTGTATCACCTTAGGTCACATCGACCATGTTTTTGGGGAAGAAAGATGGTACCCTAAAATTATGTATTGATTATAGGTAGTTGAACAAAGTGACTATCGAGAATAGATACCCTTTGCTGAGGATTGATGACTTGTTCAATTGGCTTAAGGGAGTAGTAGTGTTCTCAAATATTGACTTGAAATATGGATACCATTAGGTACACATCAACGAGAAGGACCTTTACAAGACTGCATTTAGGATAAGGTATGGGCATTATGAGTTTGTTTTTGTTCCATTTGACTTAACAAATGCTCCAACTACATTTATGTGTTTGATGAATAGTGCATTGCTTCCATATTTGGATAAGTTTGTTATTGTGTTCACTGATGATATGCTGGTATATTCTAAAAGTGAGGAAGGGCATGCCAAGCACTTAGCAGCAATATTGAGATTGTTGAGAGAGCCTGAATTGTATGCTAAGCTCAACTAATTTAGCTTCTTTCAGACTGAGGTACACTACTTCGGATATGTTGTCTCCAAGGAGGGAATTCCATAGATCTAGAGAAGATATGTGCCTCATGGAGTGGGTAGATCCTACGAATGTGGAAGAAGTAAGATCTTTCATGGGTCTGGTAGGCTACTATAGGAGGATCATCAGGAACTTCTCACAAATTTCTTATCGCATTGCACGTTGCAAAGGAAAGATAAGAACTTTGAATGGATTGAAGAGTGTGAGTCTAGCTTTGAGCAGCTCAAGTAGTTGCTAACACATGCACCAGCGTTACAGACTGCAGATTCAGATAAAGAGTTCATAGAATGTAAAGATGCTTGCAAGAGAGGAATTGGTGGATTCCTTATGCAGGATGGACAACTGGTATGTTATAAGTCCCAAAAACTAAACTAGCATGAGAAAAACTATCCCACGCATGATCTCAAGTTGGTAGTGATTATACATGCATTGAAGATGTGGAGGCACTATCTACTTGGCATGTATTTTGTGCTTATGAGTGATCACATTAGGTTGAGGTATTTGTTTGAGCAACTGAATCTGAATGCCAGGTAGGTTAGATGGTTGGCCACGATTAGCGAGTTTGACTTTGAGATCAGGTACATCAAGGGTAAAGAGAATAGGATGGCAGATGCTCTCATTAGATGGGTACATGTACATCACTTGATAGCTATGAGCTCCTATGGGATGGTCTTATAGGATAGGATATTGCTGGCAGGACATCAGGATGTCAGGTCTATGGAAATTGTGTAGAGGTCGCAATAGGGTGATGGTACAAGTATAGGTCATGGTACAGGTATAGGTACAAGTATAGGTATAGGTATAGGTACAGGTACATGTATAGGTACAAGTACAGGTATAGGTATAGGTACATGTAGTGATATAGTTATAGGTGGCAGTACATGTTTCTGGGAAAACTAGTATTCCTAAAGAATGCTAGCCCTCTAAGTTTGGCAGCTACCCTAGAAACAATAGTTTAAAGCAATTCAACGATTTCTTCTATGTGTAACAAATAAGAGAAAGATAATGGAACCAACGTGGAACTTCCGCTTAATCCCTTGCTTGATCTCTCTCCCCTTTGAAAGAGCATGCAATTCCTCCTCGTACTTAACATGCTTGGAGAGTACCTGCACAAGTACAACAACAAAGAACCGTCAAAGCATCATGATCTATTACAACATAAACATTACAGAATTAGATAAATAATGAACAAATGATAGCATTTACAAATGATAACATTCACAATTGCATAATCATATGGAAGAAAACTTGAATAACTTTATTAATAGAAGGGATAATTACAACCTAGTTGTCGGAACTAGCATCATCCTCCCAGCTTCAATCCTTCTTCACCTCATGAAATAGCAAGATCACTCCAACAATACAATGCTCTATCCTCAATTACAGACCATCAACACTTCCTTGCAATTCACCATATTCTAGCCTCTAGATCTCTTAGATGAGGGATCCATTTAGGATGTGTGCAAGGGTGTGAGTCATCCATGGGGTTTGATTAGTGTTATTCCACTTGTTACAATGGGTTTCACAAGAGAAGGGATTGGAGATTTCTTAGATCCCTTATTCATCCTTGGGCGAATTCAGAGAGGAAAGTGGCCTAGGAGAAAGTTTTGGAAGATTTCATGAACAATCAACTGACAAATGTCTCGGACATTTATCCATCCTCACCCATCACACCCTATAGAAGGCCTAAACAGTATGCATCGCACCCTAGAAATGTACGACTCAGTATGCATCACACTTTGCTAGTGGAGAAGTCAATATGGTTCAATTTAGGCAGTTTCTAGATGGTTTCTCAGATGGAACTTTTGGGGAATGACGTATTTAGATGACTACGTTCCTTTAGGGTATGAAACAACTTTTTTTGGGGCTGATGAGCCCTAATACATCGATATATAATTTTTGGGTTGATGTGTCCAAATATGTCCATAACAGTTTCCCCCTAAAGCATAAAGTCGTAAATATTCATGTCGGGTGAAATGCTTTATCATGAGGATCCGAAGTTTTGAACTTGAAGGTGACCTACATAAGTTACAATATAATACATCATCATAATATAATTTTCATGATCTAGCTAAGGGAGGAATTCCCATGCTCAAATTTATAAATTCATTTCATGTACATAGATCAGATAGCTGTCTGCAGATACAGACTAGTGAATCTCCAAATATAGAGTCATCATCCATGGTTAGGATGACCATCTATGTAAAGCCTTTGTACGTTTCATGTTTTTATATTCCTGAATATATCATAGCCCAGATGGACAAAACTAGATATAGGGTCTTCAAACTCATCCAATATTCACTCGATGTACAAGTCAATCCATGTGAAGAGTTGTTCTGAAGTCGAACATGGAAAGACATCGCCTAATTACTGGCCAATGATGTGATCAATTAACAGATGTGAGTGGAATCATCGATAATAATAACGACCCTCAAGGTACTACAGTACAATTCACATGGTGTGAATACATGATCCAATGTCGAACATCACGCAAAATATTTTGGTCGAAGGCCATTGATGTCAACTTGTCGTCAAAAGTGAGAAACTTGCCATTGATGTATGTAAGCTACAAAGAACTGAAAGGGTTGTTTCTAAGTCAACTTCTTGGATAATGAGTTGATGTCGACAAGAAGTGACTCATTGTAGGAGGGCCTTGATGTATCCCACATCTACAACACGAAACGAAGCAAATGATTTTATGGAAGTGAAAAATGAATTGACGACCCAAGGTTTAGGAATGGCGGTCATGAAAAAAATCAAAATTGGTGGTAATGTGGTGGATGAGACATTAACTGGATGGTGATTTCTCAACTGAATGACTTCTCTTCAACATGTCGGTGACGCTGAGATGAATTGGTAGCGTTAACCGCAAAACATGGATGGTATGAAAGACTAATGGTGAATGACCGGTGAACGGAATAACCCAACCCAACTCAATAATGGTGATAAAGTGAAAGTGGCATGTTCAAGAGTGACTTGCTGACCAGTACCTCTTTATTTTTGTCAAGCTTGAGGAGGATAACATATGTTTGTTCTATAATTCACTCTTTGAGCAAACCTGTCGCTATTTAATGTTTTAACGAGTCTAGTGATAGTGAAACTTGGTCTCATCTAGATGGACAAGCTTGTCACTATTGTTTTAACGAGTTTAATGACAAGGATAACTCAGTCCATTTAATGTTTGGAGATTTTGAAAAATGACGAAAATAAAACTCCACAAGTTATTTTTCGTAAAGTAATCCATCAGTTCTAAAAAAGGATAAAATAATACAGGAGGGATGATATTTCCAATACCTTAACGAGCTGGAAAAGGCAAGCGCTCAACAATCTTTTCATATTTAACGAGTCTCGAAAGGGTTTAAAGAGGACTCTATTTTGAGGAACGAGTGGTGTCTAGGGTAGCAACTAGTTTCGGTGATGTTGGAACTTCTCAAAACATGTTTATTTTTGTGAAGAGGTTGGCTAATAAGACCACTCATTGCGACTGTTCCTCAAAAAAGGGTAAAAGAACCAAATGGAAGTGTATGATCAGCCAAAAGGATGGTGGTGATGGGATGTACACAACCAAGGTTCAAAAGGCTGATAGAATGGCAATCACAAAGGTTAATTTCTTGTAAATGGGTTAACTTTTTGACAAGCTTGAACCATGGGGAACTATGCTTGGATTCAGTTTCATATTTACACAAGCTTGAAACAAAAAAAACTATGCTTGGATTTAGTTTCATTTTTACACAAGCTCGAAATGAATAAACTATGCTTGAAAATGGGTTCATTTTTTAAACAAGCTTGAATCATGGGAAACTATGCTTGGATTGGTTTACATACCCCCAGCATGATGAAAGGAAGAGTCTCTTGTAACCAGATGGAATTCACTGTGATGAAGAAGGACGGTTATCCAACACCTATTTGGATTCTTTCAGATAGACAAAGGTGAATGGTGTGATAGACCAATCACATAACCTACAGGGAAACCTATCTTTACAACTAGGTGCATGCCCCCCCAGCTTCATTACACTCACCAGACTACTCATGGTTACCAGGTGGATGGAATGAAGTTTCAAGTGATACGGTTGATGTAAATGGACCATTTAGGGATGACGATTGACTTGGAGCTATGTTTGGACCACGAAATGAAAGCTAGTCAACAATGACAATCTTGTCTTCATGCTAGAAATGTGTTAGGTCCCTATAATACTAGTGATTACCCCATTACTATTGTATTTGTATCCCTTATTAATATTGGTGTACCCCTATTGTCCCCATATTGTTATTATTGTGCCCCATAGAATCCCTCTATTGTTATTTTTGTGCCTTTATATTATTATTGTTAGGTTGGCTAGGTTATATTGTGACTCCTTAGACTCCTATATATAGAAACAAGGTTTTGTCATTTGAATCATCAAAGAATTGTTCATTTCTATAATATAAAGTAGGTTGCCCCTTGAAGAGGCTGAATTGTAAGGTGTTGATCTATCTTTTGTATATTTTTATGAGCTGGTTTCATAACATTTGGTATCGAGCTTTGGATTCTAGGGTTTCACTACTCCAAATAGGTCATCGTGGCATTTTTGCTATAACTTTTTTTTGCGACGTTTCAGAAGAGAAAAAAAAAACCATTTGAGATGAAATCGCACTAAACCTTAGGTCCAAATTTTAGAGCTTTCTTCACTATATTTGTGGAGATATGATCTGAGGAATTTGGTCTTTTTGCAGACTCTTGAATTACATTCCAAACAGGTGACCTAGGGAAAATCGTCATAACTTTCTCTTTGAGCATCAGATTGAAGTTTCGTAAGAAGTTACAGAAAGATGATAGACTTTAGTTTCCTTTATATATTTTTTAGAGCCAAAGGTCGAAACAAGGACATGTGGCATGTTTACAAGTTCACTCTACTCAACTAGTCTATGATCAGCTCACTATGGGAGATTTGGCATAACTCTTCCTTGGAGAATCCAATTTGGATCAGACTAGTGGCATTGGAAAGAGGACATAGAGGGATACTACAGGTCGCAACTTTAGAACTGGATGTTTCGAAATTACAGAGATACATCATAGGCAATATCGAGCTCTTGCTAACTGAGAAAAGGTGTGTAAATTTTTTTAAATTTTTGCTTAAGCTTGGTTTGAAAAATTAGTTTGAAGGAATTCAGAGGGCATAGTAGAGCATTATTATTCGTAACAGATGCCACGAGGAAATAAAATGCAAATACCTAGTAAGAAACCTAAAAGCTTTGGCATTACTCATGAAGAAGAGGAAGAAATGCTACATGATATATCAAAATTACAAGACCAAGTGCAACAAATGTCATTCTCACAAAAGCTAACAGAAGCTAAGATAAATGGCGTGGAATCTAAGATAAAGGGCGTGGAAGCTAAGATGAATGGTGTGGAAGCTAATATGGATGATTTGAAGATAGATTTGAAGACAGATTTGAAGAGAGACATGCTGGATTTGAAGACAAATTTGAAGACAGACATGGCAGATTTGAAAATAGATTTGACACATTTTCTACAGGAAATACTTACTAATGGTGAAAGGGTAGTAAAGAAAACTCATGATGTGAACAAAAGAAATGTTAATCATGATTTCATAGACTCTAATGTCGGATTGAAGGCCCACCATATTCGAAAAATAGATATGAGGAAGTTTTATGGCAAGGATCCCGCAACATGGATATTATAGATGGAGCACTTTTTCGATCTCAATAATGTGCAAAACACACAAAAGGTACATATTGCAAATTTATATTTGGAACCAAATCAGTTTGTATGGTATCAATGGCTTTGATCTGGTAAACAAATTATCACTTGGGCAATTTTTATGGAAGAATTGACAACACATTATGAGGATACAAAAAGAAACACTTTTTTTAGCGAATTGATAAGTCTCAAACAAAAGGGTTCAATAATGGAGCACACTAAGGAGTTCTAAAAATTGAACATAAGGGTAAAAAAATATTCTAGAGGAGAATAGGATTGATGTGTTCATAGGGACTTTAAAGGAAAATATCCAACATGATGTTCGCCTTTGGGAACCCAATTCATTAGAGAAGGCATTTAGGTTACCAAGAAAAATGGAAAGCAAAATTATGGAAACTAGGAAGCAAACCACTCATAACTATAAAGATGGAAGTGTTGTTTCCCCTAGTCTTCCAAAACCTATAAGGTTGACACCACAACAATTGGAAGAAAAAAGAGCAAAAGGGCTTTGTTACAGTTGTGATAGAAAATACACTAAAGGTCATAAGTGTGCTAAGAATAAATTATTCTACATAGATTGTGAAGAGGAGGAAGAAAAAGAGCAAGAAAGGTCAAAAGAAGAGGATATACTCTAGGAACAAAGCCTAGATAACGAAGAAATGAATCCGACCATATCTTGTAATGCATTGGTGGGAATTACCACATCTCAAACCATCAAGATAGAAGGACAAATCAAGAATAAAAAGGTAATAGTGTTGATTGATTCAGGAAGTACCCACAATTTTATTCATTGTTAGTAAAAGAATTGAATTGCTTCCTATATCCAACACCAGAGTGTCAAGTGATGGTTGCAAATGGAGGAACAATAAATTGCTCTGGAAAGTGCCATAATATCAAGCTATCCATGGGAGAATATATATTTACTAGCCTAATGCTTTCCATTCCAATGGGAGGTGCTGATGTTGTACTAGGAGGCCAATGGCTACAATCCTTGGGTATAATAGCTTTTAATTTTCAAGAGCCTTTCATGAATTGTTTTGTGGAAGGAAAGGAATTCAAATTAAGGGGTATTGTAGGGAAACCGAGAAACATAATTAGCTCTAATGGTATGAAAAAGCTTCTAAAAAAGGAACAAAGAGGTGTAATTGCACAATTATGTTCACTAGATGTTTCCACATCGAAATAATCTATTTCTCCAAATCTCCAAAAAGTCTTGGACAATCATTCCAAGGTATTTGAGACTCCCAAAGTTCTTCCACCTATTTGTGATCATCATCATGCTATTCATCTGATTCCAGGAAGTGTTCCTCCAAACATCAAGCCATACAAATATCCCTATGCCCAAAAAAGTGAAATTGAACGTATGGTTGTAGAAATGCTAGAGGCTGGTATAATTTAACCTAGTCAAAGTTCTTTCTCTACTCCAGTTGTCTTGGTGCACAAGAAGGATGGATCATGGCGCATGTGTCCAGATTATAGGGAGCTCGACAAGCTCATTATTAAAGATAAGTTTCCCATTCTTGTCATTGATGAATTAATAAATGAATTGCATGGATCAATTTACTTCACCAAGTTGGATCTTCATTCACGATATCATCAAATCAGAATGAAGACTAAAGACATTATGAAAACAACATTTAGAACTCATGTGGGTCATTATGAATTTTTGGACATGCCTTTTGGCCTTACCAATGCACCTTCTACATTTCAAGGTTTGATGAATTCCATTTTCAAACCCTTCCTTAGAAAATTTGTGTTAGTATTTTTTGATGATATACTAATCTATAGCAAGTCTTGGAAGGATCATGTTGAACATGTTGAGAGTGTAGGTTTTAACCCCGTACAGAAATTACTTGCATACAAATTCTAAAACATAGAAAAATAAACAATGTGAGAGCATAACACATAAAACACATATACACATAGATTTTCCCACTGGATCCCAAAACAGGGACTATCAGCTTGACTTTTCATTATGTTCCTTTCAATATTATAATACATATTTATACATGTTGAAGCATTCAATACCATGGAATGAAAACCATCGCATCCAATACCATGGACCAAAAACCATCGCATCCAATACGATGCATTGAAAAAACCATTGCGTCCAAAATAACATGTGCAAAAATCACGCACAAAACAATAGGTGGGTCTGTCCAACCTAACATAGGGTCCAAAATCAAAATTTTTCGGGGCGCTACCTCGGACCCCATAAACTGGGGTTACGGGTACCCCTCAAACCCCCTGTTAATTACGTGGAAATAATATAACACAACCCAACATTCTCCCACTTGTTGTTTTCTTTCCACAGGGGGCCATAGGAGAGCTTAGTCATTTTTCCAACCCTGAAATGCCCATTGTTTCTCTACACCAGGAGAACTTCTCAGAGCTCACAAATCTTTTCAATGCATCTGCAATATTCTTCAAAGTGTCCATCTTTACCAGCAACACCTTTTTGTCTTCTATCATATCCCTCACAAAGTGATACTGAACATCAACGTGCTTTGTCTTTGAATGATATGCAGGGTTCTTTGCCAAGAAAATTGCATTTTGGCTGTCACAGTCTATCCTTATAGCTTCCTTTACTAGCCCCATACTTGAACACAATCTCTGCAACCAAACTGCTTCCTTGCTTACATGAGTGGCTGCCATGTATTTTGCCTCTGTAGTTGATAGTGCCACTACAGATTGTTTCTTACTCATCCAACTGACTACACCTCCAAATAGG